>VUQG01019743.1:102275-117836 GCA_015106755.1 Etia nguti | reverse complement strand
CACACACGTAAATATACATACACACACACACACACACACACACACACACACACATACATTTCTGGATTTTATGCATTTTATCATCTGTATTCTCGTGCTGTTGTGTAGGTGTGGCAGTCAGATCCTGCTCGTCATGGAAGAAGAATTTTGTGCCCGGACTGTAAGTGTACTCACAAACCTGAACCTACCAGCATAAGTTGGTGCATCTGAACGTTCATATGCACACAACTCCTACAAAGTAAATAAATTCACCGTTTTCTGTTTTGTTTATTCTTTCCTGTTTTTCTTACAGACACCCACAATAGACGCGGCTTGTATGCGGTTGCAGTTCTGATATTTGTGTTTGTAGTTGCATTGTTTGGAATTTTCATCCACCGTGCTACAAAGAGGGGAGCTGGAGGTTAGTTCATTTGCCTCATTGCAAATCATGTTAAATTAAATGACTACTCTGTCTTGCATTTATTTCAATTTATTTCTGTCATTTTAGCTTCACTGTTGGTCTTAAAGGAGCAACTGAAACACATAAAGGACTTCCTCTCCCCCCCCCTTGTCTTTTCCCATACATTCAGGTTGGCTGTATATCCAGAGGCCACTGCTGCTGGTGTGTTCATCAGGTCAGTCGGACCATATCTCTGCTGTGTGTGGATTAGCCTCAATTCTTCAGAAGGAGCTAGGTGCCACAGTACGCACACCTCTGTGGGCCCAAAACTCTCAAAGCCAGGATGAGTCAGGGCCAGGTGTGGCAGATCTGGGCCCACTTCCCTGGCTGTATGGGCAGTGGGATGCTGTCTGCAAGGAGCAAGGAAAAGTGCTTGTAATTTGGAGTCCTGAAGCCAAGAAAACCTATGAGAAGTGGACAATGGAGAGGGCAAACACAGATAAGAGTGAAAGAAAAGAGGAAGACTGCAGAAATGCACACATGAAACATGAGAAAACCAAGGCAGAGCTGGAAGAGGATTTGAAGCAGAATGGAAGAAAACTAGGAAAATTCAGAAAAGAAAAAGCTGTTGGAAAAAAAGATGGTGCTAAATTATGTGACGATAAAGACTCGTACCGACAAAAGGAGGCCTCTGCATTGATACAGCCAATGTTCACAGCTGTGCTGGCTTGCATAGAAAGGGTGCTGCAGGAGCACAAAAATCAAGAAGTTGTTCTTATCTATTTCCAGGGCCTCGGCCACAGCAAGGACATCCCAAAAGCCTTCAGAGAGATCCGTCAGTACTGCTTACCCCAGGATTTCAGGGGTTTAATAGGGGAGCTGGGAGAGATGGCAAGAAGGACAACAACTGTTAAATTTAGGTGGCAGTGCTGGCCCAGAGTCCTTTCTAAAGTGCTGGCAATATGGCTGGCACAGAAACTAACTCAAAGGCTACAGACGCTCGTGCCTCAGACACAAGGAAATAAAGTGCAATCAAGAAAATGTCATCGATGAAAAAGACATTAGATAAGCCTGAGAGCAGTCTGAAGTGGCCTTTGGCTGCCAGACCTGGAACTGTGCAGGTGTACAAGTTTCTGCACGGGTCACCATGGAAAGCACAGAAGTTTTAATCTCAAGTTTCAAAGTTACAGAAGTGGGTTTTTTGTTTTGCTTTTTTTTTTTTTTTGCTGGAAACACGATCCATGAGACACGGGAGCCGGTGTTCCATTGCAAGCTCCTGAAACCCTCACTCTGTACGAACTATCCATTACCGAGCTCTGCTGTGTCCAATGTGCCACCAGACGTTTTGCATGTTAAGAAGAGGTAAACACTCTGTCCTTTGCACAGCATTTAGCCTCTGACAGAGGGTTCTTTATATTACTTTCGTGACTGAAGCCCTAGTGAACACCTGTCTTATCTGCGTGAATATGCTAACCACTATGAAAATCTTGTTGCAAATAATACTTCACTTTCTTCATGAACACATTTAATGCTTCAAAGTGTTGTGACAACACAGGTGACAAACTGCGTGACTGCTGTTTACAAAAACCCTCAAATTTGCATAGGATTTTCTAAACACAGACATTAAGCCAAAGCTTTCATCGGATTTCCACTTTTACTGCAAATGTAAAATGTGCTTTACTAATTAGAAGGTAACTGCATTCAAGTGTTTATCTTTTTGGCCTTTAGTGGGCTTAATAGCTTTTAGTTTTAATAACTCCTACTTGTGACTGGGGCTACTTCTACAGCTGTGTCTACAGGTGTGTTATGCATTTTTTTTTACACACATACTACCTCCTGCATTTTAAAAGTGAAGAATAATGAACATTTTGGCTTTTTTTTGTTGTTGTATTTTTTCCCATTGTGCTTTTCACTATGCTTGTTATTTAATGAATGGAAACGAAAATTGAACATGAATGGTAAGACTTGGCTGGGGGACAGAAATGGATAAAGCCAGTATTATTCAAATTATCCAACGGAAAACATGCAGTCCAGTGGTTACCTCAAAATCTCAGAGCATTAGAACAAGAAACCCGTGTCTGTGGTACTTTCCCATGTCTTGTATTTATTGTAGGAGTTTTATTAACTTCAACGGTGAACATTATGCAAAGTGAGTTTAAACAGAAAAGTGACAGTTTTTATTGTCTGGATCCACAGACAATAGTGATTGACCTTTGAAGAAGTGTCCCTGAAGCTGTTTTCCCTTCTTAAGTATTTTATGGTGACATTAGCCTGCGGCACTGTTTGCATTATAAGATTATGTTTTGAATAAAAAACAGACTGCTTCACAAAAGAATTACTTTGACAAAGTATGTCTTTAATCGCAGAAATTTCTTTTTTCTGCATTTGTAGCCTGTTTCATAAGCTTTGTTTAATGAGTTGTTTCTTCATTTGATTTACGCCAGCACAACACCGATCAGGACCTTGAGTGACAGACTTGCTAGACAGGATTAATCGTGAAGTAAACATCTGCTGCATGATTTAGCAACCCACAGCAAAGAAAACACGAAGGTTTGCATGTAAGCTTCTAGATTCCTACAAGACCCCTGGAGGGTAGTTTGATGTAATACGGTACCTACAATAAAGCCACAATTTTATTATTTTACATGAATAAATACATAAAATAAATACGTAAATCAAACAATTTACATATCTAGTATCTTTTTTTTTAAACTGCAAAGGAGGGCATTTACTCTGGTAATATGTGGTAGACAAATAAATGTATATATGCATCTGCATGGTTTGCATATCTCCATTAAACAAGCCATGTTGGTCATACAGAAATACTTAAGGTGCCATAAAATGAGCAGTGAAACTAAAGAGTTTCTTAGTGCAGGTGTTTCAGTTTTCTTGATAAGAAAACTAATCTAAAACAGTGGACCTAATTGGCATGTTCAGTCAGAGAGAAGTTAAAGGTATGCAAACGGAAAAAACGTGTCAGCAGCTTGCAAGTGAAAAAAAACAAACCAACCATAAAGCGTCCATCTACATCATTATTGTCACAATGATGGCGAAGTTTAATTGAGCAACGCAATGAAACTCTGCCCGCTGACTCATTATAAGTTTTTCAATCTGTTGCAAAAAAAAAAAAGTAATAAATAGAAATAGACGTTAATAACCATAAATATGTTGGCACAGCCGTGGTTGTTGTGACCGTTTAAGGTAATGAAAAAACAACAACAACAGATTGTTGTTCTGATCAGCTTCTCGTTAATAACTTTTTGACTTTCTCTCTTCACAACAATCAGTGTGAGTCATGTTGCCAAGCAGGTTTGTTTTTATAATTTGGTGTGTGTGTGTGTGTGTGTGTGTGTGTGTGTCTATTTATGAATGATATTGAATGATTCACCAGCCCTGCAGAAACACACTGTGCAGCTGACAGCTGTGCCCCCTCCTCCTATCCAACCTGCGCAGGTGGCGCAGCTACACGCCCAACTCCAGATTATTCAGTTAGGGCGGTGAAACAAAATCCCAGGAGCCTCACAACACGTCGCTACTGTCGAGCTAGACATGATCGCGTTTTTCTCGTGCTGCCGAGCTCAGTGCTTTAAGTATAAGAAGCTTTGATTTTTATGTGTCCCGTGAGGAGGGGAGCGTAGCCTTGGACCACAGGAGACGTGAGTCGGAGAGAAACAGCCTGTGCCAGGCGTTAAGGCACACTCCAAAAATATGGGTCTCACACTCCGGTGGGTGCCACACGTGGTCTCCGCGCTGTTATCGCTGTGTTTCTGGCTGTTCGTATCGGCAGGCGCACTGGAGATTTTTGACCAAGACACACCTGAATTCACCTGCAGCAAGGTAACTGGGAATCCTGGGAACTGGGAAATGTTTCTTTTGGAATCAAGCGGTGGATAAAGAGTGACTCCTCTCTATGGGGCGAGAGTATTTATGACTGCCCGGTTCT
Source organism: Etia nguti (assembly GCA_015106755.1). Taxonomy (NCBI): domain Eukaryota; kingdom Metazoa; phylum Chordata; class Actinopteri; order Cichliformes; family Cichlidae; genus Etia; species Etia nguti. The sequence goes on along the minus strand of VUQG01019743.1, from coordinate 113,514 downwards.
AAGTTTGTAGCGCTTGTATTATGTCGACTACAGCGTATGTCATTATCAGGTCAGACACTAATAAAAACAAAGGTAGTTATGGGTCGTTAGTGCTCTAACTACAAAAGTGTGTTACTAAATTTTGTTATTGCTATCTATTCAAAACAAACAAACAAACAAAAAAAACAACGTTAAAATGTAGGTGCAAAGTGAACAAAATTTACTGTGCAAACTTCTTTTTCTTGGAAAATTAGGACAAGAGACACCGAGTTTAATGTTCATTACTTATTTACTCTTCTACCCGAGTGTGGCACCTTACTCCGCCGCTCCAATTCCGAGGAAGGTAGCTTGACTTCTCTGAAACTGTTGAGTCAGAAATGGCAGTCTCCATGCACATGATGCAGTATGTAACATTACTTACATAAATCTTAACTGTCTTTATTCCTTGACTTTAAGCGGCAGTGAACGTCGTTGACATCGGCATGACATTTTCATAGGCGTTGCCGATTTGTCAAACAAAGAACAGAGATTAAAAAAAAGCATTCAAAGCAAAAACGCGGAGCACTCATAGAAGGATACAACGAAACATAAGCCTTTAAATTCAACACTGAATAAACATAAATGTGCAAGCAGCAGTGAAAGCAAACACGTCATTGCAGTAGCATCAGATAAGAGTTAATATAGTGATGAGTAATGGCAGGATGAGTATGGATCCCCTTTAAGTCTATAGATGTGGGCAAGAATATGAGAGGGTGGTGCAGGACACTATCAGGAGAGAAACAGTGATGAAGAGTGACAGATAGGTTCAAGGTGGGGGTAGGATTTCATCTGTTATCGGATCTGAGCCCCTCCTTTTTTGCGATGGTGATGGACATGCTTATAAATGAGATCACACAGGAGTCTCCGTGGACTATGATGCTCACAGACGAGTGAGAGTAGCGAACAAAAAGAAGGGGAACCTGGATAGGAGGAGGTTTGCACTGGAGAGAAGAGGAATGAAAGACAGAATACATGTGTGTGAATAAGAAGTAGACAGGTGTAAGTGGACTGGTTTTAATACCCGGGGTCAACCATCCAAAGCAACAGAGAAGTGAAGGAGAGTGCAGGGAGGATGGAGTAGGTGGAGATAAGTGTCAGGGTGATTTGTGATAGTAGCGGATAGTAGCAAGAGTGAAAGGGAAGGTTAATAAGTTGGTAGTGAGACCTCCTGTGGTCTGTGGCTTGGAGTCGGTGGCTCTGATGCCAGATGTCAGTGTAACTCCCAGAGTGAGCAGGTGACCATGAGGCAGGAAGCTAAATACAGCGGCCTGCATTTAGCTTCAATCTGAGGCTATCGTCCCCCACTCTCTCTCTCTGCTTCACTGTCTACTCTTCACTATCTAATAAAGGCAAAAAGCCCCCAAAATAATGTTTAAAAAAGACAAGAAATTGAGGTGGAGGTGGTAGAGCTGAAGATACTCAGATTTCCACTGGGAGTGACCAGGATGGACAAAATTAGAAAATAATACATCAAAGGAGGAACTCAGGTAAAGTACTTTGGAGAGGCAAAGTTGAGTTGGTTTGTACATGTGAAGATCAGAGAGAGTTGATAAAGTGGGCAAATGATGCTGAATATTCAGAAGAGAGGAAGATGACGCTGGGGATAGGGGGAGATGGAGGCAGATGATTTGCTGCGGTGACCCCTAAAGGGAGCAGCCAAAACAAGGGGAAGCAAGATATTGCAGAAGTATCACTCTACTATGTGTAAAACTACTGTAACTGAGAAGTAATAACAATAAAAAATAGACAGAACAAAGGAAATATGAATGCATAAAGCTTTTTTTTTAAATGACCAAAATGCTATTATAAAAAATATTTGGAATCAGGCTTTCAAATATCTGAAGCTGCTCACTACAGTTGTGTCATAAATTGAAAGCTTTTAACTTAGATACATATCCTGGATAATTTTTTTGTAACTATTTACCAGACATTTTACTTACGATTGTTGACATCAGTGGTACTTTTTAGATGTGATTCATTCAACTCTCTTTCACATTTTATTCTTTCTTCAGGGTTTGACTGACTGCCGTGCGGATCAAGGTAGCAGCATGATCAGTACTTACGCATCCACTCTCACTGTTATCATCTCAATCCCAAATAAACCTGCTTGTCTAAAGCAGAAATGCTCTTGTTTTCACAGTTCAGTTTTCTGATGTCTTCCCTGATCCATACAGTAAAGTGGATGTTACACAGTTGCAGCTCGAAAGTGTTCTCTGCTGTTCAAACAGACCGAACTGCAGTCTTTGCCTTCAAGTCACCATCACTTTACAAGGTAGCTTTGCCATAAATCACTTAGAGTGACTACTGGGACACACATTTCATAATGATGTCAAGCGTCATTTTTGTTGCCGATTCTCCTATTGTTAAAATGTTTTCCTGCATTCTTATCATAGCTGTCCAACTTGTTAACCTGTCACATGAACTTATGATGTTGTATTTAATGTTGCTGACATGATGATGATCCAAGCTGACGAAGTGGGTAATGTGACGGATGTTTCTGAGGAGTCGGGTGATGACAGCGAAAAAGAAGGTGTGTGTGTCAAGCAGCAGAGCAAAGTGTCTGAGTTTGTTAGTAGTTAGAATCATGTGCTTCAATCACAAAAAAATGTAACCTCAGATTTTTTCATGACGTTTTTCTCTATATTACAGATTTTGTGAAAGTGCATTTTAGCTCCCCGGGAATAGAATTTTGGAAGGCACTCTATTTTAAACAAAGCAACCCCACTGTTGACAAGTCGACATATAAGGTAACATTGGGGAGGAGTGAAGTTATTATTTAATGTCCGATTTGTTCTTATTCTGGATTAGTTAAGTAGTCTGTGGAGGTGGAGACTATGTTTGTTGTGTTTCACTACATGAAAGAGTGGACTAGTGCCCTTTATTTGGCATATTTGACAAATTTAAAATGTCATAGTCATTAAAATTAAACAACGAACTCTTAACTATTAAACATGGCAAAATAGTGTCAGTTTTTCATGTTTCCAATATCTGAGTTTAGGTTTTCCTTCTCTGGTTCTTTATTTTAATCAATATTTGAGTCCACATGTTAGCACAAGTAAGCATAGATTGGAATTGCGCTTTACCTCAACGGGCCACAGAAAAAATACTTCTTATGGGTTGATGGCATGGGTATAGGGACATTTTTAGGGACACGCCCCTAAAATCATTCCTTAGCGTTATAGCCAGTTTTGGCAACTGTCAGGGCCTCTGTGCATGAAAAAGAACCTAAAAGCAGGACTCCAAATAACAGGAAATAAATAACACACGTCACACCTTTTTTTTAGGTTGTTGCAAAATTCTATAAGGAAGTAGCACATTAAATAAACAACGGGAAACAAGCATACACAGAGCTAAAGAGGATATTAATACAAAGATTAAACAGAAGGCTAGGGATATTTATAGACATATGAGGTAATCAGAGGATTGAACACGGGAGGGTAACAAGACATGACAACAACTAATTTAAACAATGTCAAAAGAGGCACTGAAGGGAGCAATAAACTTAAGAAATACAAACAGTAACTAGAATTAAACCAACAAGTACTAAAAGCTCTTGAAAACAAAGTAAATTAAAACCTGTACAATAAACTAAAGTAAGAGTAATAAAATAATAATGCAACCAAACATAGCACCAAATACAAAGAAAGGCAGACAGAAACCAGAACTCAGAAATCCACACAAATTAAAAAACACAAACCCCGGGACACGGCACAACATTTTACCCAATTCACAAAGCACCAAACCCTACACCTCCTGGAGCCCACAAGAGGGTGGGGCCATGTTGCTCTTTTGGAGCTCAGGCTATCAACCATTAATTAGAGATATTTTGTTGCTTAACAAGTGCACTATTTTTTTTGTATCACACCTCCTTTGTACTTTGTGCTTCATTTGAGTGGAATATTCAATTAAGGATGTTGTTTTATATTGTTGTATTGTTATGTTTCTACCTAAGTAACAGATACTTTCTCCATTATGGATAGAGTCTGCATTCTCATAAAATCAATCTAACAGCTTTACTAAATACAATCAAATGTTTTAAAGTTTACTAAATGTCTATATTTCCTGCACTTCCAGCTGCTGTTGAGAGAAAAAGTGAAATTCGGCAGTCCTGTTGTGGTCAGTGTAGACTCAAAGATTCAAAATATGACACTTCCCTCTGAAAAAGACGGTGAGTTTAAGTTAATGGGAGCAAAAATATGATAAATTGTAGAGCAGTGTTACCCAACATTTACTACTTCGTCTGTTTTTCAGTTTGTGATAAGGAGCTTGAGGCAACTATAAAGGAATGTGGTAAGACGTTTTCTAAAAATTAATGTTCACAAATATGGAGTAAAATGCAGGGCTGGTAAAAACGTTTTTACGACCTTGAGTGGGTTGATCCAGCCAAGTTCTAATTTATGACTATTGACATTAAGGTCCCAGACTCCGTGTGGTCAGAGATCATCAGAGGAATGTCATTCTGCAACTTGAAAACGCTGATGGCCGACAAGGAGATGCAATTACATGGAGGATGGTTTGGGATGAAATCCCTGCAGAACCGGATGCATGGGTGGGTCAATATTAAACTATCCAGGCAATATTTATATTTTGCTCTGGTAGTGCAAAATCAGCATTATGCATGTTTATTTGTTTACCTTTGTTTTCATCTTTGGCAGCCCAAAGGGGAGAATGAGGTAGTTATTCCATCAGACTCTGTTGCACCATGCCTGTGCTTCCAGGTAGGCTAAAATAAGTGACAGGAAAAAGACAGCTAAGCTATTGGCAAATATATATGTAAAATAATAAATATAAAATTGTTTACAGGCATGGTGGGAGGGGACATTAAGAACACAAATCTGCCCTTTCAAAAACAAGCAAGGTAAAGGGTGTTGCCTGACATCAACCTCAGAACAAATTTGCATGGTAAATTAATTTTCAGACATGGAGTATTGCACGTTTTTTTTTGTTTGTTTGTTTGTTTGTTTGTTTTTTTAGATGCACTCGAAAATATGCAGCACAGCGTGTCTGTAACTTTGGTGGAGTCTCAGATGAGGGATGGTGGCACAGGGATGATCTGGAATGTAAGTGCGCCGTGTATACTGGAAGCAGAGGTGTGGCTGTGCAAGAAAGACCAGGTGGGAGGCCAATGTGAAAAGGTGACAGATTCCAGACAGAGACTACAAGCCAAATGGGATGAACAAAGCAGCAGATACTTGGTAAAATCAGCAAAAATACTGAGTGTGATGTACTGTATTTTTCATGAACCACTATATTAAAATTTTAGAAATGACTGCTATGAGTCAATATATTCTTTTCACTGTGTCCCCAGAAAAACAGTACAATGTTAGGCGCAATAGCACCAAAACTAAACTTTAAACCTTTCAGTCAGAAAAACGCAGAAACAAAGAAGCAAATAGGCAAAGTTTTTTTTTTTTTCCTTCTTACAAATGAAACAAACCAGACAGCAAACAGTCAGTTAAGATTATTTTAATAACTTGAGTCTTATTTCTGACCATCTTCCTCATTTTAGGCTTAACTTCATACAGAGCTGCCTTGTTTGCCTTGAAATATCTCTGTTATGAGTCACTCAGTTCAAACCATCCTCTGCCCTTTTACGTAACTCACACAAACAGATATCTACATCTACAGAAGAATGGCGAAACAGTTCCAAGCTTGATTCATCTCAACAAAAACAAAGAAAAGAAAGAACGTATCCAACATTTAAATACATATTCAGTTATACTAGAATTTGACTTCTCAACATGAAGTTGTAAACTAAACAGTTTTAAGGCTTAATTCAGTTTGGGGGGGGGCAGTTAATTCAACTCTAAAACTACAGTTTTAAACTACAATGTTTAAAATGACCGGATCAGCCAATAAATTACCAAAAGGTTGATTTAAACACACCAGAAATTTAGACGTGCTTAAAAAGCAGAACCATGGGGAATGTGAAACCATGAAGCTTTCTTTTGTCATGATCACATAAAAGAGATCACATTCGCGAGTGGTGATCTCAGAATATCAAAACTAGATGACAAACAACTGGTAAACGGAGGTTTTATAAATGTCTTGAGAATGCAAACGTTCTAGTTTTGTTTTGTTTTTTTAATCCTTGAAATATTTAATGTTTGTGCATCATCAAATCACCAATGTGTAGGAACAAAGCTTTTACACAAGTATTTTCAACTGGCTTTTAATGCAAGTGAACGATTGAAGTAAAATGCAGATTGCAGGTGATGCGTGAAGAGCCTCCGTCTGTTGCACTTGTTGATTTGAATGACAAGCTACATTTTGTTCTGTTATGATGGTTCACTGAAGTCAAAAGGATCGGTGACGAATCTTCTCTTTGTTCTTTATCACTCTTTGTTGGCTGTGATTGACTATTGACTGTGACTTTTCTTTAACCTTTCAGCAAACAGGAGAGTTCAATGTGCCATCTCACCCTCTGCTATGTGTTCAGGTGATGCTTCAAACATAAAATTATACATGAAACTGTGAATGTATTCATCACTATACAGACTGTGCTAACATAAACTCCTGCATTTATTTTTTAGATAAAGATTAACGGGACAAATTCATCCTTAGAGCCCCAGTGTCCGTTTGCCAGTAAGACTGTGTATTACTATCTATTAGATTAAGGGATTAATTAATTTTTTTAAAGCAACATCTAAAAAAATCCCACTTTCTTTCATTAATATATAACAAATAAGTAATTATACAGTAATATTTTTTTAAAATATAACATTCCGTGTCTTTATTAAAGTTTCATATTTTCACATTTTTACAGCATCTCGATTGAGATGGAGCCTGGTTCTCATCATTGGATTACTACTCATGTGTTTAGCAATACTGGGAGCGTATTTGATACAAGGGATTCTACAAGGTCAGTTTCCAGTTCGAGTGTCACTGAAAAACAGAATAACTGAATGAGTGTTCTTAGAAAATAAATAAAATAAATAAATTGAAGGCATCTTTGTTTTCCATACAGGCTATGTTTGGAAATGGCTGAAAGACGAAGACGTCAAAGGTAGGAGAAAGCCTGACGTTAATTTCACACTGAGTCAACAGCGTTTCCAAATTCCTTGTTTTCATGTTTTTGTTTCCAAGCTTACTTGGCTTGACTTTTATGCGATAATTTTGATTTGAGTGATAATTCTCTGTAGATTTCTTCGATCAAATACTGATTGTAGCCAATGACATCTGCTATTTCAGGTGCTGTGGGCGGTGTTCATGTCGTGTTGCTGTACCCACCTGATGATAACCCTTGCCTGCCAGAGCTGTTGTGTCATTTGGGCTCATCTCTCCAGACACTGGGCTTCAGTGTGTCTCTAGACCTGTGGAGCCACGCTGAGCTCAGCATGCTGGGACCTGTGCCATGGCTCCACTCACGACTTAATCAGCTGCAAAGGCAAGGGGGCAAAGTGGTGCTAGTTCTAACCCAGGCCTCCTGGACAAAGGCTGAAGAATGGGGAGCTCAGCGCTCAGAGAAGAAAAGACACGTGGAAGAAGAAGAGGCAGGAAGAGATTATCCTGAGTCTTCTCACTGTGCGGATGTTTTTAGTGCTTCACTGAGCTGTGTTCTAGCAGACTGCTTACAGGGCCGTGCTGGCGAACGGTTTATGCTGGTGCAGTTTGAATCTCTCCCACCTGAGCCCCCAGGTAGTTTCCGACCGCTGCCAGAACTTTTCCGAGGCCTGCATGTCTATAGCCTTCCATCCCAGAGCCTGGGTTTCCTGACTGAACTGGCTGGAGCTCGTCAAGTAGCTACTGCATCAGCCAGACGGAAAAGAGCAGGGGGGCTCAGGATGGCATCACGGGCTCTAGCCCAGAGATTGTCAGCGTTCACAGCAGGGTCAAATGTATTACGCCTTGTGGGGGTGCACCAGAGTTTTGTTGCCGTAGGGGTGGAAGACTCTGGGGAAACTGCACCTTTGCAGCCCAGTCTTATCACACCCCCATCCAGCCCTGACACAGACCTGCAGGTCAGTGAAATGGAGTGGGGCTGACAACAGGACAGGACAGCTATGGTTCAGTTTTGGGATGAGCAACCAGTAATGACACAGTCTGAACTGTTGCTCATCATTACATTTGCTACTTCAGCTTCTTTACTTCAGCAAAAACTCTGGAATCCTAGTCTGTTGAAAAGGAGGCATTAAAAAAACCTGTTAAATTATAGCTTGAGCCAGTGCTGCTCTAGAAAAACAATAAAATATCACCACCTCCAAAAGAAAAAGGTGACAACAGATACAAATGTCAGTGGTGACTATTTTCCAAAAGTAGCATGGCTCAGTAGGGCTACAAAATGAAAGTAAAGTGTGGAGAGAAACCTACAGTGTGCACACTTCTATTTCTATGACATTACTACACACTTCTACTACTGCTGCAAGCAAAAGTTTGTGAAGTTCATGAAAAAAACCTGCAGCACCTGTCACATTTTTGGGGGTTGACATGCATGTATTTTGGCAATTTTGCAGACTGTTTAGAACAACTGGAATTTCTGCACTGATTATTCAGAAAATTTGTTCACCATCTAAGGCCAACGTGCTATACATGTCTTTATTGAGCACAGTGAGTAATAACTGGCAGAGCAGACAGGGGGGAAAAAGTAAGTGAACTATAAGTTTCTCTACCTTTGTTTTAAAATTTCCTGTAGCTGCTGATGAGGATTTAAAAAAAAAAATTCCCCCCCATAAAACTGTTTCATTTCATTATTATTTCTGGGATGACTTGAATAAGCAGCACACTTTGAATTATTATCTCAAATTACCTTGAGATGGGCATTTCAAAATATGAATTTCCTTCTTTTTCAACCATCATGTTCACTTATTTGGTTCAGCAAATTTAAAATATTTACTTGGCCTAAGGTTAAACCTTATTTTATGAGTAATCAGTACACCAATACCAGTTCTGTATAACTGCGTATCAATGCGCTGAAAATAATGAAGAAAAAATAAACCATAATGTTGTGTTTCTGACTTTATATATGTAAATATATTTAACCAGTTTGTCTTGGCATGTTCATTTTGTTTTACACTGTTTTCCTTTTTTCTTGTTGCCTTAAATAAAGGGCTAAGGTCGGTATGTCTTTGTGACATCAAAATATTAAGCTTCCTTGCATTTGCAGAATAAGCTCATTGACATTTGTTTAGCATGCATATCTGTGAAAGCTTTAAGAATAAAAAAAAATCACATTACAACAACAGTTTTTGTTAAATAACGATTATTTTTAACATGTTATTATTATCATCAGTTAGGGGTCATAAATGCGTCTAAGCTTTAATTATGCAGTTAAGAGTCAAGACCTGAAACATTATTATCTGTTAAGGCATGGTGGTAGAGTGGTCAAAATGCTGTGTCAAGGTATGGTGAAAGTGAAAGTGAAACTTGCAGTAAAAGTGCTTTGAGTGGTCAGTAAGACCACTCAAAGCCTCAAGGGAGGTAAAAGTGAATGCGTTATGTGCCTATCTGGGTATTTGTGGCTGTGCTCTTTGCACCTGCAAGCACAAATAATCACACTGTAAGAAAATAATCTAACAATAGAAAAAAAATTATAATCATTTTTTTTTTTTAAAGATAAGATTAAACTAACAGAGATTGAAACTAAGCTCAAACGAAACAAGGCAGAGCAGGTCTGCATTTATTTAATATTGATAATTATAAATGGTAGTTATGAGGATCTTTATGACACCCTCGTCACTTTTAAGATTAGGTTCAAAACTTTCCTTTTTGATAAAGCATATAGTTAGGGCTGGATCAAGTGAAACTGAATCTTCCCTCAGTTACGCTGCAATAGGCCTAGGCTCCGGGTCATGATGTGCTGAGTGTTTCTTCTTCACTTACCTCTTTTAGTCACTCATGTGTTTATACACCACTCTGCATTTAATTAGTTATTATTAATCTCTGGCTCTCTTCCATGGTGTGTCTTTTGTCCTGTCTTGCTCCCCATCACCCACAACCAGTTGGGCAGGTGGCTGTCCTCCCCTGAGCCTGGCTCTGCTGGAGATTTCTTCCTGTCTTAAGAGGGTTGTTTGATTTTAGGGGTTTTCTCTGTATTATAAGAAGCGCCTCAAGGTGACTGCTGTTGTGAGTTGGCGCAATATAAATTGAATTGAACCGAACTGATTACTATTTATATATTATAAATCAATCTGTACTTCAAAATCAGTTTTAGAGATTTATTATGAGGGAATTCATTGTCAGGTAAAAATGGACCTGAACCATAGCATGACAGCACAGAATATGATCAGTATGAAATATTTAAAGAGTTAGTCTTAAATGTTGCATACTGTTTCATACTTGGACGATGAAGCTATATTTTTCTGGTGGAATCACTGACGTATGACTATGTATGTAAAGCTGGATGCTAAATGATTGGTTGATTGTTTAAATCCCAGCAGGTTTGGGTGGTTCCTCCTTATGGAAAACAGAGAAGCGACTGGAAGCTGTTCACTCATTCATTCATCTCACTGCAGCCCAGCACTACGATACTACAGCTCCTCTGTTGCGTTGTGAGCACTAACAGCATTAGCTAGCAAGCAACTGCTAAAATGACACGACTGAAGCGTTCAAAGTGAAGTGAATGTCCAAAATGTGAAGGTCTGCCTGCATTTTTATGAACCTGAATCAGCGGGGAATCTGACAATCATCATCATCAGTGGTGCAGCAACAGCAGCAACGGAGGTGGTGTCTTCTCAGTAAGGTAAGACCCTGGATCATCAATAAAAGCTGAAGCTAATTTCAGATTGGCTGCATTAATGCGACTTAGTTTGCCGATATTTAACGCTAACTGGCCTAAGAAGGATATGGTAGCCGATATCAACAGTCTTTAAAGATACACCGGAAAGATAAGCAGACTATGATAGACACAGCGTTAGCTTAAGTTAGCAGCTAAGTACTGACCTTAGCCAGCTGCTAGTCGGCTAATTTGTTGTGGTGCTGATGCTGAGCTAACCAGGCTAACGATAAAGCTAAGGCAGGCTAAAGCTGCTTGTTTTAGAGACTAGCTTTTAACAAGTGTAACAAAAATTCGTACTGTTCACAGATCTAATTTGGACTGCATTTAATTAAACCGTATTTGCATAGTACTTTTAAAACTAGTCACATATCATTCTTACTACTGTTAAAACGATTCCAAAAACGTAGGAAATGACGGCTGATATACATTAGAAAAAAATAAATAAAAAATAAAGATGGGTACTTTAGACAATTTAAAGTCGATTAAAAAATTGCAGAGAATGAATAC
>VUQG01019743.1:76485-93517 GCA_015106755.1 Etia nguti | reverse complement strand
GTCCGTTTTGTTTTTTTTTTTTTTTTTTTTTTTTTAAATTATACTGTTGTGAACTTTAACATTTAACATGAGAACTGAGGTAGGCAGAGGTTTTTGACAGTTTCTCCTCAGCATTATGCAGTCGGACCCTGGGGTGAATTTCCTGGAACATCCACTCCTGGAAAGCGTAGTGATGGTATTGAATGTTTTTCCACTTTTGAATACTTTTTATCGCTGTATACTGGTGGACCTCAAATGGTTGCTGATAATCTTTCTAGTTATCAATAAATTAAGAGGAAATTGATCAGCTCACCTAGTGTTACTTATTATTTCCATAGGAATTCAGAAAGTAAGGGTGTACTAAGTTTTTTAAACACTGCTTCTGTATTTTGGCTACATTTGTGTTAAAATAAATGATGACATTGTATGATATGTTCACCTGAGGTTGTATTGACCTAATCTAAAGATTTGCCAACACCAGATGTTTTTTTTTATGACCTGATACAAAAACCTTGAATTGAAAGAATGTGTACCTGTTTTTTTTTTTCACATGACTGTATGTAATCCAAAAATGGTTTAAAATTAGTTCCTTTAGTCATCCTGCACTGTACATTTGGGATCCCATTTTTCCACCTGACACACATTCTACAGTGAGGCCTGAGTCTGACGTTTTGACCTCCCGGGGAGGTTTGACCTATTTCAGTGTTCCACTCCAGTTGATGGGGTTGAGGCGCAGCAGCTCTCTTTCGTTCAGGGCCTCCTGGGAACGTGTTAGTGCTCTGTTCCTCCAGCTCTGCTCCATTAGCTGTTCACAAGCAGAGAAAGAAACAAGAAGGGGAAAAAAACCACCCACACTCAGACACTCACTGTATTTTTGTAACCTAAGAGCATGATGAAACATTTCCAGGGCACTACCGGATGGGGCCATAACCACAAAAGCATTAATAGCGGATATATAATGTATGTGTGGGGCTGTACCCTCTTGTTCTCATCTCTGTACACCGCCATTGCTTTGCTGTGCTGGATCCTTTGCTCTCGTTCACTGGACAGATCGAGGCGGTCTGCTTCTCGGAGAGTCTCCGCTTCCTTTATTTTATTGGCCAGCTGCAGCTTTATTGCTGCACATTTCTCCTCTATTTGCCTCTTCAGCTGCTCTCGCAACTCCTTCCTACGGAGATAAAAAAGAGCAGCTTCTCTTTGCCAGAAACAGCTCATGCTGTTTTTCAATATAAAAAAGGTCAATGGTATCCTCCACTATTTTACCTGTACTCTTCTCTCTCACTGCTGGTTCCATAGAAGGGTTTTCGCCATACCTGATGATATCTGACACAGCAAATTTTAGTCATTGTCTTTGAAGTCAACTCTTAAAAGAAAAGACGGAAATGGCACAAGTGATTAAGTGATAGTGAAATTATTTAGTGCGCCTACCTGTAATGCTCTCTTCTCTGCATGATCAGTGTCCTCTGGTGGTTGTGTTGGTGAACATCTGGTGTCTCCAGACTGACGGTGCGTTTATGGACAAATGGTGGGTGTAAAGGGTTCAATCTGGGAATACTCTAAGGAGCATATTTATGGATCAGTTTGTTTTTTCTTGTTGTTTTTTTATTTTTTATAAAACAATATCTTTCTATGATAAACCACACAATTAAGAAATCTCTGCTTACCTGATTGCTTTTCCAAAACTGTGCAGAGTCTGAAATTACGGGAAATTTCACGGCTGGATCCACCAGGCAGCAACCTTGCCGGACAGGAGGTGCACAAGGAACACAGACTGGTGTGGAAGCTATGGAGATGGCTGCTGTGAGGATAAAGAAGTGAACGGAATTAAAGGAGATACTTTTACATAAAACAAGTAATGCTTAACAAAAAAAAAAAGGGACAACAAATGGAAAACAAAATCTCTCCTTACGTAGTTTCATCTTATACTTCACACTCTGTTCGCACACCAGAGGAGTCCAGTGAAACTTTCCAAAGCTTCCAAAGCTCTACTTTTCTTCATAAAGGTGTAGTTGCCTTAGCATTAAATCAACATGCAACAACACAAAAAAAATTTCCAAATTTAAATATACCGGATTGCTATAGTGGTGCTAGTTAGAGATTAAACTGACATACCGATGTATGTGTTGAGTGTTTTGCGGTGGCAACAGTTGCCTTGGGAATCAAGTTACAACCCATCAAAAGAAAGCTGCTGCATGGAGTGGTACACATCAATGCACTCATAAAGAAAGATTAGACTGTGCCAATAGCTATATTTAGGGGGTGTCCCCGGATCTCATATATGTAGAAAGCCTGAGGCAAGAAGGCTGAATAAACCACTCATGAATCATTTCAGCTTTTAATCAGCTTAAAACATTTTATTCAACACATAGTAAAAGTTCTTAAAGGCTAACCAGCGTAATACTGCATAATATTGAAGAAATTCAGGATTAAAATTTCAAGTCCTCCATAATGCTAATATTGTAATATTGTTGAGTAACTGCAGTTTGTGTGATAGAAGTGATTTTCTTGTTTCTGGTCCTTCAGATCCCCAGTTTCTCATGGTTCTCCCACAGCCAAGCATGGTACTTGTTTAGCATATGATCATCAGGTTTTACCTTTGACACAAGAATCAAAAAAAAAATCAAACTTGAATTTAGAGCAAACAAATGAGGAAGCAATGGAAGCAACTGAAGTAAAATAGTTGGGATTACACCCACCTGTCTCCACTCATTGATACAGAAGATCCTGTACGAGTCGTTGCCGTACTTTCCAATACCGTGCAACTCAATAGGGTAACGCCACTGTTTAGTTAGATACTCATCTACATGAGAGAAAAGGGATTGTGAGGATTTTTTTTTTCTGTTTCATATATTGTTACTAAAACCATGCAAAGACTACCAAAAATCGACAATAAAATTACAATATAAGTAAATGGACATTGCATGTGCACAAAGGTAGTTGCTGCTGTAATCCACCAGCAGGCAAGAATATCCACCTGAGAAGCGGATGAGTGTTTTGGCTCTAAGCTCATACAGGCCAAGTGGCTTCATAAGTTCAGACATGGGCTTCCAGTTGGCCTCCCGGGTCACCTCTGCAGATGGATAACGCTCAAAGAACTGCCACAGGACTGGAATGGCCATTTTACCTGTATTAAAGAAATGCCAGGCTTCAGCAAAGCTTAATGCAACATCCTGAATAATTAAATGTGTGTGTTGAATCCTACCACTGGTTTTGTTCAGAAAAATTGTGGCTACCAGGAGCTTCCAGGGATCATGGAAAAGAGTTTCCTGTACAAGGTTGAAGGGAGACCGGGGGGGTGTCCACTTCTTGAAGGCCTTCCTCCTCGGTGGGCTAAGTCCTGAGTGTGGACAGTGCACATTTCTTTAAATTACACGCATAATTCTATTTCATGAATATTGATATACATGTCCGACATACAAGCATCCACAGCTTCCTGCATTAAACATTACCATCTCTGCTGGATTTCCCACTGAAATAAGGACTTGTTTTCCGCTTGCCTTCCAAGCTTTTGGACTCTAAGCAGACAGGAAACATTTATGGATATTAGTAGAGTGAAGCTGCTTTACATCTTTTGGTCGGGTCCAAAGTTAAGTACCTCATAAAATGGCACAATGGAGAAAATCATATATTCGCTGAGCACAAAGTGGTGGAGTCCTATGATGGCTTCATTAATGCAGTAAGATTACTCAATCAATTCTGTCCTCCTTTAGACTAATGATGTGATGCACTCTCTAACAATGGACTATTATTCTTTGCCTCCTTTTTATCAGATCTAAATGTATGGATTTTTTTTCTATTTGGGGCGTTTTTTGTGTCAATTAAGGCATTTGGTTTCTTTGATTTTTATGTATTTCTAGCTGCAAATATAGAGGATAATGGGAGACATAAATAACCACTAATCCACTGGATAAGCTCAAATTAAACAGCTAAAAAAACATGAAAAACTTTTACAAATTGTCAGTCAGTGTGGCTCATACTTACTATTCTGGGATTCTCGTACTGGTGTACAGCTCCCATCAGTGGTATCAGGTAACAACGCATCTTCTTCAGCATCCTGACGACTGTCACCGCCAGCCACCAGGTCAGAATTAGGAGTGTTGTCACCTTTGCTGTGAATCCGTGTCTCATCTCGTTTATTCTCACCTTTGTTCTCGCTCTCAGCAGCAGGTTCAACATTCAAAATCGGGGCCAAAGGCAGCAAATCTGCTTTCTTGTCCTCTTGAAGAATAGACGTGTTTGGTTGACTACTTAAAGGAGCCAGTCTGAGTAACTTCTCTCTCAGCTGACCTCCTCTTTGGGGGCTCTTTTGCAGTTGTACATTGTCCACTTTTTCTGAGGTCAAAACTTGTAGATAACCATTTAAAGTTTCAGTAGTTTTGTCTCCATTCACATTCACTTCTAATACACATGCAGTCTTCTGTAGTTCAGTGTCAGCATCAATATGATTTATGTCACCTGCCGTCCTCACTTTTCCGCTTTTAGTATCACATCTGAGGGAGGAAGAGGCTTGTTTGGATTTATCTGGAGGTGCCTCTAGAATTGCTGTTTCATTTTCTGTTTCCTCCTGCTGTCCCTCTGAAGGCTTTTTCTTTCCTCTCCTCTGCTTTACTTTGGGTGGGGGTGCTTGTGAAGGGGTGACAACATCATCTTTGGATGTGGTGAAATCAAAGAGGCTTATGTCTAAGTTACCACTTCCACTTTCCAGGAGGAAAGTGCGTAGGGATGCTCTGGACCGGAACCTTTGCCCTTCGGGACTTAAACAACAGGAAAATCAATTAGATGCTGATCTAAGGGCTTCTGTGGTGCACTTACAGGTAACATCTTACAGAGACAAGATTGTAAAAAAAAAACCCCAGAACAAACCACTGAGTCACCTTGTAAAGTAGACATCTAGTTTGCCTGCTGTCTTGCCTGCTTTCCGCTGCCTCACTTCTCTGATCCAGCCAGGGGGCAATGCGGAAGAAGGGCACAAAACATCCCCTTCTTTGAGACTTTGATGATTCATATCCCCACTGCTCCCCAGTTCAGTATCTCATCTAGTGGGATGCATTTTGAGTTTCTGTGGAGCCCTGTTGAAGTGAAGACAACGAATAAAAAACCTTGGCTTTACTGTTAAACTATGAACCTGTAGTTCTTGTTTTGTTCGTGCATGCTTACTTGGATATTTACAAAAACAACACATACAAGGAGTTTGCTCATTCTACAGTTTGCTCACATAAAGTCACATTAAAAAAATGCAGGATATTACTGGGCAGCAGATCAACAGCAAAGAGCTAAAACGTTAACAAATGCGTGTGAAACATACATGAATACTGATCAGGCTTTAGATGTGCATCTTCTTGTCTCGACGTTGCTTTCCCGAGTACTTTCTCATGTCAACAAAGAAGCAGGAAGTAGCGAGCAAGTGCGAGTCTGCGCAGTTCGAACTACTCGCTACAAGAAACGGTACATGAAAAAAGAACCAAGCGAACTGCAGCAACCTGTTGACAAAAGAGCCTTTGGTGCTTTTTTTCTGTTAAAGCGCGGAAATGAGAGCCGTCCTAGCGTGGAAGGAAACGATCCGTGAGCAATGGTAGGAATCTGGGTGATTAGGTTTGCGCTGTCAGTCTCGTTCCGATGCTCAGATGTAACGCTAGGTGGTTAGCAACGGTGGTTGCTATGTAAACTAGTGTTAGCCCGCTAACTAGCCTAAGCATTGCAGCTATTCCATTATCACCAACGTGTGATCTTTCAAAGCGCTCTCATATTAGATGTCGTGCATTATGTATTTTCCATAAGTACAGTAGCTTATCAGGGTTCTTTGGTAACCGATATAATCTTAGACGTAGGATCTCTAGTTCTCATTACGGTTTATTTTAGGTGTTGTGTGTTGTGCAGAATTGGGTGCTCCTGATAAAATCTTTTTATTGAAGAGGCTTTTTAAATAAGGTATTAACTTATTTGCCATTATTTCCCATTACATTCTTGTCATGAATTAAGGTAGTCCTGTTTAGTCTAGCATTTAAAAGATCAGACTTCCCGAAAAAAACAAAAACCGAGTAGGTGTTTGGAGAGATGTTTTTGTGCTGTTTTAGAGGGAGAATGGAAATCACAGAGTAACTCACAATACTCTCATGATATAATGCCCACTAAAAAGTTGATATTATGATCAGATCAAATTACAATACTTGATATGTTGCAGGAGTCATCTTGTATAGATGGTTGTATCTGTGTATCTGAATAGGAAAAATATGACTCCCAAAAAAGGCAAATCCAGTACTTGTATATTTAGTATGATAACTGTGTTAAAGTGAGGCAATGTGGGATACGTTAATAATGCTGAGAAGTCACTTGAAACTTGCAGCTTTATTTGTTTTCTAATAAAAAGAAGCAATACACATTAAATGTTTGGCTTTACTCACATGGTGATCAAACATGCTGTAGTTTTTAATTAGATATTTCCAACTTTTTATATGCATAAATGGAAGTTAACTTTTTTGGTGGTGTGATTCAATTAATTTTGAGCCACAGATCACTCATATTATTCACTTTGACATCAGACAAAGATGTAGTCCAGTCCATCTAAAGTTTGACACCTGGTGACCAGGGGCACCACCAAGGGTGGTGGCACGAAGGCGCCACTGCTGGTGTCCCTACCCCCAGTGGACCCGCTAGGGATTTTTATTCATTTTATTTATAGAGGTTTTAATTTCCTGGCTCAAAACTCTATGCTCATAAGCACAATTGATTCGGATATAGTCAAGTAAATGAGTGAACGTTTTTACCAGATGGTTTAACACAGTCTTTGAGAGTGAGAGGATGCCTGGAAAATGGAGAAGTGGTACTGATTTTTAAGAACAAGTGTGCAGTAACTACATAAGGATAAAACTCATAAGTCATACCATAGCTATGGAAAAAAGTGTTGTTGAAGGTAGCTTAAAGAGTGAGGTAATGATCAATGAGCAGCAGTATGACTTCATGCCAAGAAAGAGCACTACAGATGGGATTTTTGCTTTGAAAGTGTTGATTGGAGAAGTATAGGGAATGTCAGAAGGACTTGAGCTGTGTCTTTGTGGATCTGAAGAAAGCATATGATAGGCTGCCAGGAGGGGAACTGTGGTACTGCATGAGGAAGCCAGGAATTGCAGCGAAGTATGTGACGGTGGTGCAGGACATGTATGAGGACAGTGTGACAGTGGTGAGTTGTGTGGTACAGATGGGTGCAAGGTGAGGGTGGGATTACAACAGGGATTGTCTTTGAGCCCCTTGTTGACAAGACAACATTGTGATGAGTAGTGAGAGTGGGGAGCAGTTTGAAGAGAGCTTTGAGAGGTGGAGGTACGGACTGGAAAGAAGAGGAATGAGAGTAGAAGCAAGACAGAATAAATGTGTGCGAATGAGAGGGAGACAGGTGTAACAAGTTTTCAAGTAGTTAAGGTGGACAAATTTAAATATCTGGGGTGAACCATCCAAAACAAGAGACAGTGCACAAAAGAGGTGAAGGAGAGAGCGCACACAGGGTGGAGTGGATGGAGATGTGTGATTTTCCTAGTTGATAGGTGTAAACATTTTTTGTATGTTTTGTGTGTGCGTGTGTGATTTTGAGCAGCTCCCACTAACTGTTTTTAATTTTTGTTACTTACTGTTGTTAACCCATTTCCACACATAAAAGCCTAAAATTTGATTAAAAAAAGGTGTTTTCAGGGGGATGATTATCCACAAAGCACAACTGAGTAATATATAGTTAAGACAAAGTTTCTGAGCTACCTTATGTAACAGAATCTACAGAAATGTATTTTTTTCTGTTTCTGCCTTAATTGCATGAATTAGGAAAATGTAACTTATGCTTGGCTAATGTTACCCCACTTAAAGAAATTGTTGGAGGAATGCCAAATCTCATTTAGGGGAAAAGACTTGAATGTGTTAATTCAGAAAATTTGGTTTGATTTGTTTGCACTTGTTTGTCCTTGCTAAAGATGTCCTCTATTTCCCCAAACTCTGAATTTTATGTTTTATTTGTTAGTTCAGTCTATCTAAAATATATTTTTTTAAAAAGTCAGTGCGCTATATTAAAGAAATTCCCTAGTTCAATACTGAGAGAAGACACTGGAGGTCCCAAGCTAGTTCACTCCTAATTCCAGTTGCAAACTCCAGATCAGGGAGGGAAGGTTGAATCAGGAAGGGCATCCAGCATAAAATCAGTGCCAAATCAAATATGCAGATCCATCCGCTGTGGTGACCCCTTGGGAAATAAGGTTGCAGCTGAAAGAACGTATTAAAGAAACATTGGACACTTGCAAATTCTCACACTTATGAAACTGGAAGCCACTATTGTCCATGCTTCACAGTGAGTGTTTTCACACCAAAACAGATTGTGTGCATCCTTGCAATCTAGCAAAACTGTTGAATGTTTTCCCTCTTCATACAAACCTGATTTTTCAGTGTTTTTATTTATTTATTCATTTTTTTACACCGGAATTCTTAACATCTATATTTCTAATATTTCTTTCATAATTCTTAACAACATATTTACTAACTCACAGCGTTGCAGTGACATGTTTTGGCTGGGGTGTTGCTACGTGTCACGGCTTTATCTTCACTTATAAGTTTGTGAATTCCTCCAAAACCTTCGACAGGGTTGTGCGCTGCGTCTTCCCCGTGTGCATTTTGGCACACAGCAACAATGTACTTGTAAAATCCACCTCCATGGCACTGCTAGAGGTCAAAAACTCCACAGGGAACCTCCATTATATGATTTCGGTGATGAATGGATCCTCATAACTGTTGCTCGTGAACTAATCAATTTATTGAAAAACCATTTCAACGCGGATCTGTTCTTTTCTTTTTTTTCTGCAGCGTTTATGACCTTGCCTTCAAACCAGATGGTAGCCAACTCATAATTGCTGCAGGGCTTCGTGTCCTGGTAAGGCTTTTCTCTTTTCTTTAGCCTAAAAATGCAAACATGTAGAGAATACTTTCATCTTTCATCTCAATTTCAACGTATATATTTTTGTTCCAGGTTTACGATGCAACAGATGGCAGTATTATTCAGCCTTTAAAAGGACACAAAGACATAGTGTACTGCGTGGCTTATGCCAAAGATGGTACTAAATTGATATTCACTACATATTTCTGTGTCCGTCATCTTATTTTTGTTCTTAATTCTAGAAGTGCATTCTTCTGCAGGTAAAAGATTTGCCTCAGGGTCAGCAGACAAAAGCATTATTATCTGGACTTCTAAACTGGAGGGTATTTTAAAATATACGTAAGCAGCGCCTTTGCTTATTGCTTTAGTATTACAGAGTTGTAGTATTACACCACGATGCACAGTCTGTACTCCTCCATCATTCTTTCTTTTATTTGTTTATCTGTAGTCACAATGACTCTATCCAGTGTGTTGCCTACAACCCAGTCACTCACCAGCTTGCCTCCTGCTCATCTGGTGACTTTGGTGAGTGCACCTTAGTGGGGAACTTTGATAAACGTGACCTAATGTAAGTACATAGAGAAATTAAACATTGTTGAACTTCTCTTATTTTTAGGCCTGTGGTCTCCAGAGCAAAAGTCTGTAAACAAACATAAAGTGAGCAGCAAAATAACATGTTGTGGGTAAGTGAAGTCTGGAGCAGCAACTTCTGTGCAGCAGCGGTACATTTTCATTTGTGCATTCATGTTGCTGTGCATCATTTGCTTGCAGGTGGACAAACGACGGGCAATACCTTGCTCTGGGTATGATGAATGGAGTGGTGAGCATTCGGAACAAAAATGGGGAGGAGAAGGTCAAAATAGAGCGTCCAGGAGGCTCCTCTTCTCCTATCTGGTCCATAGCCTGGAATCCCTCCAAGTTAGTCCGTAGTTATTATAGAAATGGAAGGATGTCTCCACAGATTAACACATAGCCATGTATATTTTTGGACTGTCCTTCTGAGATTTTGAGCCAAAATTAGATTTCTTATTTAGGTGAATAGTTTTTGTAGGGCCAGCAGGTGGCAGTGTTCAACCAGTGAGTGGTGCACCTTTCTCAATGATGGACTGAATTATGATGACTGGGAACAGCTGTCTTTGCTCTATGATTCCCCCTACAGCCAAAGCAAAGAGTACAGCAATGAGAACTATGCAGGACCACAGAACAGGTCAATTAAGAGAAAAAGGCAACACAAAGGTGAAAAGATGCAGGAAGCAGGATAAAGATAAAAGTCATAAAAGACAGTAAAGATTTTATTGCTGGGTTGCCTCATATGGGTAAGTTGGTAATCAAATTGTGGTCAGAGCATGAGGTCAGTCAGGGAACAGCGTTTGCTAGAGCTGCCAGAGATTCAGGGTTAATAGATGCAGAGGTACATAGGTTTACGCTGTATTCAGTCCTGAATTAAAACAGTTCTGGAAAATTAACATAAAAAGGCTTTCCATTACTTTGCATCACTAAGAGAGTGACCGCCGTGTCCCCTAGCTGAAGGTTGGCTGCTCTGCTTTTCGCTGTCATCATTACTTATATGACAGAAGCCTCATCAGTGCTGAATCTTGTGATTAATGCTTATGTCAGTAGTCATTTTGTTGTGTTTTCACAGGGATGAGCACAATGACATTCTGGCTGTGGCAGACTGGGGTCAGAAGCTCTCCTTTTATCAGCTCAGTGGAAAACAGGTGAATGTCACAACCTACCTGAAACTACCATATTGTATGGCATTGTATTTAATATGTATTTGATAGATTACTAATCATCTTGTCATGGCTTAATAGCTTAGACACAGAGATACACTCCACATAAAGATGAAGTTGTGCTTGATGAAGGATCAAACACAGAACTTTCACTCATGAGTTTTTATGTACCATGTGAATCCAAAAGTAAATGTGAAATTATTAATTTAGACACTGTGGATTTGTTATTTTCATGATTGAAATAAACTTTTCAGTTTTACTTACTGTAGGCATTCCCCTCCATCCCAACCTTTAGGCTTGTCCAGTGGTGTTACCATTAATTGACCAAGTGAGGGCATTTAATCTTTGTATATTGATATGTCCTATTATGGATTGGTCATTTGACTTGGAACAGGCCCATTGGTATGTTAAGGGTAATGGAAGGGGGGGTCATTAATGAAACATATGTATATTTTTGTAACAAATTGAGTTTATTGTAATTTTCCACTTGTCATCAGTACATTGTATTGTTTTGCACTGACCGATTGCTGATGGCGCTACACTTGCAAGATTAATTCTAGCAGTTTTGCATAAAAATGATTAAAAACCACAAATTTAGAAAATTTTACAATAACAATTAAAAATAAAAGAAACAGTGTAGGTATGATAAACACAGGAGGAACTGTCTATTATCCGTTTTCTTAACTGCTTAAACAGTTTAGGGTCATGGGAAGGGGCTGAAACTTATCCAAGCTATCAAAGGACTATCATGCAGTGAAAGTTGGGCGAGTCCTAAGACAAATAGACCAATTTTTTTTAAAAAGAAAAAAAGAGTAGTCACGTGTAAAATAAAGCATCTTTCGCTCATTTTAGTTGCTAGAATATCTTGGTCGCTTTGTCACAAAATCTCAAAAAACATTGATTACACACGGTGACACCATATCTGCCTGTGTCGGTGTACAGACACCATGGTGATTTGTAATATCTATACAGTGTATATACAGTATCTTGTTATCGCAACATGTTTGTTTCTAATCTATCTTCTCTGTTACTTTTAACTGTTGAAAAGACTAAACACATGCATGACTAAACACATTTTCATGGAAAATACCAGAAGACTTAGAACATTTTGAAACACTGTCAGTAATATGTGCTCTAACTTGCTAAAGCAATACGACGCAACATCGCAAAATGAGTCTGTTTGTTCAAAATATAGCGTATTTAAAACTCTTTATGGAGTTTCCTGTTTTAATCAGACTGTCAGGGTCTATTGAAACCATAACAGAACATTGGAAGTGGTCCTGCTATGCTTTAATGCCCCCTTCGCAATTCCTCCTTCCTCCTAAATTCCCAGTGGGCGATATCGTAATTATAGACAAATATGCAGTGTTCATTACTCTGCCGTTATGCCTTAGGCTCATATTTTGTCATTGGCCTATTTATCTATTGAACATGCTGTTTTGATTACAACACCAAGAATTGTTCACAATGAAAGAAAATAACTATGGATCGTCAGGGAAGCTTTATCCCAGAGTGAGGAAAACCAGATGTACCAAATGGGGCGACCTGATATGATGTTGTGCAAATGGACTTTGAACACTGATACAAAGGAGGCTATTTAAACCAGAGAAACACTTTCTTTTTTGTCTGGCTTTTCATCGAACACTCAAAGGAGTTGGTTGAATGTACTGAGGACTTTGAAGTGTGCAAGCCCAGACAGTGGGGAGTGCCGGCCTGGGCCCTTGGGCAATAAATACAAGAAATGCTTGTTTTATTTTTATTTTTAATGTCCTTTTCTCTCTTTGTCTCTCTCAGATTGGAAAAGACAGGACTCTCACCTATGACCCATGCTGCGTTGGCTACTTCTCTAAGGGCGAGTATATAGTGATGGGTGGCTCTGATAAACAGGCGTCCCTCTACACAAAAGATGGTGTGCGGCTAGGAACTATTGGAGAGCAGAACTCCTGGGTGTGGACTTGCCGGGTTAAGCCTGACTCCAACTTTGTGGTGGGTCCACAGCTTATGAAGCCATATGTTTAAAGAAATAGCTCTCACTGTGACATACGCCATTATTTAAGTGTTGTGATAGAAGAACGAGAATAAAATGCAACACACTCAGAGCTCAGACGTGACATTTAGGGTGACATTTGATCCTCTGACAGAGTACCTCCTTAACTGCACAGATGCACAAGACGTTTCATTTTAAAGTAACACTTTCCCCGCTTTTCTTTTCACTACGTTTAACTAAAAGTGACAGGAGAGATTTGGTTGCTAGCAGATTCTCTCAGTTCTGCCGTGTAGAGGCTTTAACAACAGGAACATTTTCCCACTCTCACAGTCTGTTTTTAGAAGTGTTAATGGGATGTACTGCTACATTGTTGTCTCTTACCTAGGTTTTGGGCTGCCAGGATGGGACCATCGCCTGCTACCAACTTATCTTCAGTACAGTTCATGGCCTCTACAAGGATCGTTATGCTTACAGAGACAGCATGACTGATGTCATTGTCCAGCACCTCATCACTGAGCAAAAAGGTGCACTTTTGCTCTGCTGTACAGGCTTCTGAGTTTAAGATGGGCTAGCTATTGTGATGCCTCGTTAAAATAATTGTTTGTATGTCTTACAGCTTCACAGTGAGATGATCAAGCAAAGCAATGCAGACAGCATTTGGGGAGATAAACTTATGAAATTATGAATAACTTCAACAGGAATTCACTGTCATTTTCCTGTTGTCATATTATTCAAATTAATCAAATGTAAGGGCAGATGGCCTGCCTTTCTTTAATGAGTAGATACCAATTTTTTTGGAGAACATCTTGCTATAATAGGATTTTCTATATAAATGAGAGGTGACAGTATTTAATTTCCTCGCACAAACGAGGGAGGAAGATTTAAAGGAAAAAAAACTGAGGGCAGACGTATTCAACAGGATGCGTTGGCTAAGATAATTAAACCTTCCTCACCCTCCTTTCATGACTACTCTCTCCCATTTATCTCATTTTTTTTTTCCCTCAGTGAGGATCAAGTGTCGTGAGCTCGTGAAGAAGATCGCCATCTATAGAAACCGTCTTGCCATCCAGCTGCCCGAGAAGATCCACATCTATGAGCTCTATTCAGACGACTCCTCAGACATGCACTACCGCGTCAAGGAGAAAATATGCAGGAAGTTTGAATGCAACTTGCTGGTCGTCTGCTCCCAACATATCATTCTGTGTCAGGTCAGAAGAGATAGAGCTCCGCAGTTATTTTGTAGTGGCAAAATATACAAAAACATTCATTTAAAGTTGCTTGCATCTGCCAGAGCCTGTGTATGTGTATTTTCCTTCAGTTATACTTCCTCTGGTCTCCAGTGGGGCTGCTGTTCTTTGTGAATTACACTAATGCACACTTGATTGTGCAAGAGGCTGCAGCGACATTTGAGCGCTATTAATACGATGAAAGCACAGTAAATCAATATTTAGACATTTACTTCAAGCCCAAACAGTCCAGAAATGGAATGGCTGTTCCCCCAGATGTTTCTGCCTAGTTTGCAAAAGGCTCCAGCTGTGCATGTGCTCTGCGCGCTCTATCTCTCTCCCTTTCTCAACCCTCTTCAGACTGGATAAATTAAGACAGTTGAATCGGGGGGAAGGCACCATAGTCTGTTGAACCAGTGGATCTCTCTGGGGTTTGCTCTCTGCTTCTTGTCTCTGTGTGTCTGACAGTCTAGTAGGGAGGAGGAGCGGCCGTAATGCGGCGGTTATTTCCTTTTAAATCTGTCTGTGTGTGACAGAGGTGCTTCAGATCTCTCTATCAGGCGTACTCATGTTTCATGCCTAAAAGAACTTTTAGACCATATAAACGGGCTGTGTTCATGTGGTCTGTGCTGTATATGTCACTGTCAAATCAAATCACTGTTAATCTTTATGGCATTGCTTTCTTTAAACACCTTTTGATACTTAAAA
The DNA here is from genome assembly GCA_015106755.1 of Etia nguti. Lineage (NCBI taxonomy): Eukaryota > Metazoa > Chordata > Actinopteri > Cichliformes > Cichlidae > Etia > Etia nguti. Next base: position 78,979 of record VUQG01019743.1, on the reverse strand, counting down.
GAGCCCTGTGTTTAGGATCTGCGAGACATTTAAGAGTATGTTTGAATTGCTTAAAGGATGAGATTAACACACTGTGAAATGATGAAAACAGAAACATTTGACAATACTGCACCAGTCAGCGCTCCATTTGTCAAATATAATTAAAGTCTCAACCTTCTCACTCTGCTCTTGTGCAGGAGAAGAGACTCCAGTGTCTGTCCTTCAACAGTGTGAGGGAAAAGGAATGGGTGATGGAATCTCTAATTCGATACATCAAAGTGATTGGTGGTCCACCAGGCAGAGAGGGCCTACTCGTAGGGTTAAAGAATGGCGCTGTGAGTACTTCAAGAAGATCCATTCTCACACAAAGTAACCACAGAAGTGGGAGTCATGCTCACATGCCAGTTCCCCTGGAATTTGAACATAAAGGAAACTGCTGTCTTAATGAAGAAAACATTTTTTTTTGTATATCCATTACTGGAGCCAGTTAGAACCAGGACTGATTCTCCATTCTCTATTTGCAGATACTAAAGATATTTGTTGACAACCCATTTCCCATCACGCTGCTGAAGCTAACAACGTCAGTGCGCTGCCTGGACATGAGCGCCTCCCGCAATAAACTGGCTGTGGTGGATGAGCATAACACTCTCCTCGTCTATGACATCAAGAGTAAAGAGCTACTTTTTCAGGTCAGCAGGCAGCGGAAAGGGTGTGACGAAGGAACCTAGCCTTGGGGGGGGGGGGTGAATTGCATTTCAGAGATGCAGTGGAGTGGAATAAAATGAAAACGAGCATGTGTGCTCAATTAGTGGCATTCAGTACAGGAACAGGTTTACAATAGCCTGGACTTGTATGTGTTTCACAGTCACCTCTGACCTCATTATTCCTGTGTACTTCCATTTGCTTTCCTTACAGGAGCCTAATGCTAATAGTGTAGCCTGGAACACCCAGTGTGAGGACATGCTGTGCTTCTCTGGGAATGGCTACCTTAATATCAAGGCTAGCAACTTCCCTGTACACCAGCAGAAGATGCAAGGCTTTATGGTTGGCTACAATGGCTCCAAGATATTCTGCCTCCATGTGTATTCCATGTCTGCAGTGGAGGTGCCGCAGGTGGGTATTATCTTGTCAGCCTGCTCTTGTGGTGCTCCGTGTGGTGACACTGGTCTGTAGCCAAAATGCTTCTGAAATAAAAATGGCCAAAATGTAGTAATTTTGTGTGAAACTGAAACTGATGGTTAAAATTGTTAGATGGCTCTTGCTTTTCATCATATGTTACTAGGTCATTTCTAATACTTCCTAAAGTATTCATCCAGTCTTGATGAAATTGGGCTTGTATGAATTGGAATTGTATCAAGTATAAAATGCAATTGTCAAATTTCAAATCTCATTATATTATCTCTGTTTGACCTTTTGACCTCTACGCTTACACTGAAATTGGCTGTTATATTAGTGAGTTACATGCTTTTTAAAGCATATTAAATATTAAAGAAGTAATATTTTTCATTTTCTTTCACAATATGCTGTTAAAAGTACTGTGACTCATCAAAAAGCGTACCAGCGAAATGCGTTTAACCTTTGAATTTCCTCTGTTGTTGCTCTGCATCACTTCTACATGTCTGCAGAAACATCCTGGTCATTTTATCATAAATATGGTATTTATTTGTACTACAAAGAAACAAATGATAGATATGGATGCAATTTATGTCAGTTACTGAAAAAAAGTGTTTTGTAAAGATGTTTTGTTTCTGTTTATTGATTAGTTTGTGGCTATTCTTTTCCACAAATTTGTATTTATAATGCTTTTAACTGTGATGTTGTTGGCCTGCCAGTCTGCACCCATGTACCAGTACTTGGAGAGGAAGATGTTTAAGGAGGCCTACCAGATTGCCTGCCTGGGTGTGACAGATAGTGACTGGAGGGATTTGGCCACAGAAGCCCTGGAGGGACTTGACTTTGAGACTGCCAAGAAGGTCAGCTCTCTCTCTCTCACACACACACACACACACACACACACACACACACACACACACACACACACGCGCACACACACTGACACACACACACACACACACACACACACACACACATTGTTTTGATTAAGTAAGACTGGTCTTACCATCCTTCACAATTTACTACTTCTAGTAAAATGAGCAATAGAAATATACAGTACCTTACTCTTCATCATGTTAACTGCAACCACTTAACGTCAACATATGGACATTACCCAAGTTAGCCAAATCAACAGTGAAACCACATCCTTAATCAGTCTGCAATGAAGAATTTTTAAGAAGCTAGCAATGCAAATAAGAACACAAAGCAACAGATTCTCAGAAGCAATTATACTAAATCATTCCTCTCCACCTTTTCAGGCCTTCATTAGAATCCGAGATCTACGCTACCTGGAGCTAATCAATAGCATTGAGGTAATACTAAGTCCTCAGAGGCATAATTTGGTTATAATTTTTTTGTTGTTGTTGTTGTTTTCTGTTTTTTTTTTTTTCGTGGCTAGTGT
>VUQG01019743.1:65983-76465 GCA_015106755.1 Etia nguti | reverse complement strand
ATCCTGACATCATTAAATAGTGAATCATAATTACTGTCATCATACAATAATGTCAGTAATTGTAAGGCTTTTTTTCCGGACTACACTTAAACCTCGAACAAAGGAGGAACCTGTATCGTGACTGACCTTTTCCAGTTGAGTCCGCGCTGACATGCAAGCACACAGCTAAGCATATGCACAAATCCTTAATGATGTGCTTGCTGAGCAGAGCAGAATCTGTTATAACTTGGGTGTTTCTCCTTGTTCTTATTTGAAATGTGGAAATGTTCATCTTTGACAGTCTGTTTTTGTCAGTAAACTTATTATGTATGGAAAGAAGTGTTTCTTTCATTCAATAAAAATGGTGTTTGTTATTGCTGTGGCTGATGGCAGAAGAGGTTTGTGAGGATTCAGCACCCTTCAGTCTTGTGTAACTCTATGTGTATGCAAAGTCACATGCATAACTCTGTGTGTGTGTGTGTGTGTGTGTGTGTGTGTGTGCACGCTAATGTATGTGACTGTTAATCTTAGCACCCAACTCAGTGTTTGTGTTGACTGATTTGTAGGAGAGGAAGAAGCGGGGTGAGAACGACAATGACCTGTTTCTGGCAGACGTCTACGCCTACCAGGGGAAATTCCACGAGGCAGCCAGGCTCTACAAACGTACTGGCCACGAATCCAGAGCGCTGAGCATGTACACTGACCTGCGCATGTTCGACTACGCCAAGGTGATTAAATCCTTGACTAAAACACATGCTCTTACATATAAGATATCTTATCGATACAGACAAAAACACCTGCAAAGTATTGCATGTTTTTGGGGTTTAGAGCATATGGTTTTCTTCAGCATGTGCAGTTATGCCAAATTGGGGCCCTGCGCTGTGTTCAGACAGCCCCCCCTTTACTGTCTGTCTTTCATCTCCTCATATATCATCAGAATCTCCACATATATCATCTGATCTGCACACGCATGGCCAACTTTTACGCACATATCCCTGTACGACATATAGTTACAGTTGGAAGTGGGGCACAAAAGGAGAGAAATAAAGTGAGCGTCTGTTCCTACACGAACACTTTGATGAGGGGGTCAGTTGGAGCTGAGACAAATTCGTGCTTTATTATATTTACATGCGGTGCTCCCACTTTTGATCATCACGATTGCACTCGCATTGTTGGAGCAGATGACGGAGCCATGACTCGTTCATGTATATTTGTGCTTGAGTTTGTATCAGATTGTATGTGCGTTTGATGTGGCTGCTGTATATTTATGTGGCTGTGTGGCCATCTGGTCCCTCCGGCTGTTTGTTTTAGATAGGATGGACACCGGAGGGAAAGGCCTTGTAGCTGCCTGCTGTTTGTGTGACTCGCTTCCTCCTGTCTCACACTTGACCCACATGGTTCTGCCCATCTGAACTGGACTTTTCAGATTACTGTTAGGAATTTGCTTTTGATGAACTGTTGGACATTACATTACATTGCATTGTTGGTTGTTTCCCATCTTAATTCCTAATTATTGAATGTTATATAAAGTTTGAAACTTTCTCTCTCTTGTTGCAGGAGTTTGTTGGAGTGACAGACCCAAAGAGCTCTCGGATCCTGATGACCAAGCAGGCAGACTGGGCTAAGAGCAGCAAGGAGCCGCGGGCAGCAGCAGAGATGTACCTGTCAGCAGGAGAACATCTCAAAGCTATAGACATTATAGGCGAACACGGCTGGGCAGACATGTAGGTGTCAGTCTCTCTCTTAAACATTTTGAAATCCTGCTGCTCCTGTTTAACTTTTTTTAAAGCTACCATTTTTGATATGTGTGTGATTTCGAAATATAATTTAAACTTATCCTAGATCTAGTTCTTCTGCTTCAAAGCTTTACAGCACTAAAAATAAGTTAATGTGCTATAAATGTGGCATTGATAGCATAAATTTTAGCAAAACTGTTGAGCCACCCCACATTACTTTTTCTTTTGCTAGGCAATTGGAAATAAATGCAGCAATTAAATGAGACGTTTAAACAGACATGGAAATATAACTATAAGGCAAAAACAGAGTTTGTACAATTCTCACAAGTATAAAAGTCAATATGATCCCTTTTATTCAACACAGCCTGAACTCTGTTAGGCACGCTCTGAAGTAGTCTTCAGGAATAGTTCTCCAGGCTTTTTGAGGGACAATCAAAGCTCTTCTTTGGATGTTGGCATCCTTTTGTTCCATTCTCCGTTCGAGATGATCCCACACTTCTTCAGTAATCTTGAGGTCCAGGCTCTGAGGAGGCTAATCCATGACTGATAGTCTTCCAATGTGTGTTTTTCTCTTCAGGTGCTTTTACTGCATTGGCAGTGTGCTTGGAATTATGTTCATGCTGAAAAATGAAGTTACTGCATATCATATAATTTCCAGATGGTATTGCATGGTGGATCACAATCTGACTGCACTTTTCTGTGCTCATAATTACATCGGTTTTGACAAGATCCCCGACACCACTGGCTGAAATGCAGCCCCAAACCATGACTGAGCCTCCAACATGTTTTGCAGATGGCTGTAGACACAAATTGTTGCGCCTCTCTCCTGACCTCCTCCGTACATACTGACGATGATTTGAACCAGAGATTTCAAATTTGGTTTCATCACTCCATAAAACCTGTTGCCACTGAGTTTCAGTCCAGTTCTTGTGTAGTTTGGCATACGTTGTCTTTTTCTAGATCTTCCCAGGTACATATCTCAGGTCCTGTTTCAGGTTCTTGGTGAACTTGTTTCTTGTTTCATAAGAACATGCCTTTCAAACGCTGTTCATCTACTGTAGTTTTTTTTTTTTAGGCTGACTGCTTCTTCTTTGTCCACTTGTCCAGTATCCTCAAATTCTTTCAAGGATATACTGCACACGGTGCTAAGATATGCCAATTTCTTTGTCTAACAGCTCTTTGGAATCACCCTGTTGGAGCAAAAATGCTTTTTTGTGCCTGACAAACTGTGCTATATTTAGTATTTCTTTCATAGATTGAAATAAATAAATGGGGAAGAATTTAGTATCTTTTTGCAACAGGCTGCTAGTAACAAAGTGCCTAAAGGTACAATTTAAAATGGGTTCTTTTTCAATTTGTCTGTTATGTGTAGATGTAGATCTCTTGAGTCAGATGGCTTTTTTTTATTCTAGAAGGATTCATGGGTAAATGTTAACTGGCTTAACAGCAACAACAATAAAAAAAGCAAAACATTCCTCTGAAAATGGTCAGGACAGCAAAAAATGAAGTGTTAAAGCAGCCATTATCCAAAGAAAATGTGAGAAAAACCTGGGGATCTATTACTCAAGACCAAAAAGATTACAATAAAGTCTGAGTCCTAAAGAAATCAGTGATGAGTTTTTTTTCGCAGTCCACAGTACTTTTTTTTTCTTTTTTTTAAAATTGTAGACACACTAACTTGAGTGCTCTATCATTAGTGAAATAATGATGGGACAAAATGCAATAACAGAACAGCATTGTCCATTTAGATGCATAGACTCCTAATTTTACTTGTTGAAGTTTAAGTTGCAGTTTGTGTTTTAATTTAATAGCACAAGGCAGCAATAATAAACGTCCAGTAAATGTCATGAGTCTCAGTCACAGGCCATTAGAGCCAGATACGTGAAGGGGAAGCTATGAGGGCTAAAAATGTTCCCAGAAACAAATACCTTTCCATTAAATGGGACTTACTGTGCTTTTCTTAATCTTTCATTATATATACTGTTACAATGGCTGATGCTTATAGTAAACATGGTCAAAGTTAATACTAATAATAGTAATAATAGTAATGAAGTCAGCATATATGCAGGTAATCCCTGTAAGCCAAAAGCTCAGACTTCAAACTGCTTTAACTGCTAATTTTAGGGAGTTTACTGATCTTACTTCTGAATGATGTCAATGAGAACCAGTATCCTTACACGGTTGTCTCAGGGAGACGACTCTGATTGTGAGCAGTCCCCCCACTGCTTAAAGAAAGAAGAAATTTGGTGGCACAAATGGCTATTATTAGATAAATAAGGATTATTTTGAACTGTGGATCATGCAAAGCTACTCTAGTAGAGTCTAAGGATAAAAATATGGAGCTGGTGCTATCATACATCCATTATTGTTAATGTGTGCTGTGTGTCTGTGTTGTTGAAAACCAGGCAAATTGATATCTGGTGAGCATGTCAGAACTCCCTGCTGACTCCATCTGACCCGCTCTCTGCACGCTGTAAGCGTCCTGTGGTGCTACCAGTGGGTCAGTGCAACTGACACTGCTGTTGAACATAGTCCGAGCTCTTTAGCCTGAATCAGATTCAGCCCGTGACCCTGACTGATTCACATTCTTCTGGGGTCACGAGCATAGTTTGATACAGCAGGGTTCATCTTCTCCCGCCCTCTTTGTGTCTGCTCATTCCTGTCTTCTCTCACCCAGGCTGATCGACATCGCCCGTAAATTGGACAAGGCTGAACGCGAACCGCTAGCAAAATGTGCACTCCACTTCAAGAGGCTGAAACACCATGGCTATGCCTCAGAGACTTACTCTAAGATGGGGGACTTGAAGGCTCTGGTGCACCTGCATGTAGAAACCCGGCACTGGGAAGAGGTCTGACACACTTACGCACACCTGTTCAGCTTATTATAACTTATATATATAAAGTCCTGAGACAATCACATAAATATAATGTGAAGCTTATAGGGCTGCACTTCATAAACTGCTGCAGCACTTGCTCTATAAGCCACAAAATACACTGCTCCATATTTGGGTTTTGTTCAATTTTGCAGGGATCCTCAGAAAAGTACACTTTATTTGTCAGAGTAACCACAACTGAAAGCAAACAATAAGATAATATGTCTGCCCGATTTCCTTCTACACTGACAAACTGAAGCCACACACACTCCAGAGCTAATCATCCAGCTTTGGATTTCTCTGAATCCATGCCCACATGATGATTAGCTAGTGAGAAGCTCAAAACACTACTGCAGTGAAAGAGTATCAGCTTTAAATTCTGTTCTGCTTCCAATCAAATTCCTCCATCAAGGCGGATCATGACAAGAAGAAAATATTGCATTTCTTTAATCCATCTGCAGTCTATAATCGAGTTAAAGGCGTTACAGAGATGCACATTGGCGATTTGCATGTTGAAACACTAGAGCCAAAAACAGAACATAAAATTATGATCACATGCTTCTTGCTGTTATGTCTGTTGAAGTCTTCTTGGAATATTTAATCCTCAGAGAGAGAGAGAGAGAGAGAAGAAAGAGCAGGGGAGGGAGGCAGAGGTTGAGAGAACTACTAGGCTTTATGTGCTTCAAGGGGGCGGGGTGGTGGACACCAAGACGAGCCAGACTGCACCACAGACTGAGTTACAGCATAGGGCATATGGATGCTATTCACTGCTTCTTTAAAACAAAGTATTTCTTTAAATGAATGGGCTCAAAGGGCTGAAACACACATTTGTTCTCCTTTACTGTACGGTATGACTGCTGTGTGATTCTTGGCTCAGATTTTGCCAGAGGACATTGAGCTAATTAGTCACCGTGATACGGCGATATGTGTCCACGAAGCACTACAGCAGCTCTTTACAGTTTATACTGTCATTCGAACAGCACGAGATCTGCAGTTGGAGTTCTAATTGAGTGTGAAATCAATTTAGCTCATGCAAGTTTCATTGTTCTTGGCTAATAAATAATGGCGAAGAAGTATTTGGACTTAAGGTAACATGTTTGGAAAATGTGCGGTAAGTGGAGTAGAGCCACAAATAGCCAGGAGAATCCATCATTATTCTCTATATATTACAGTATGTGGGACTAAAAACACAAGTCATATAATGCTTCTTCTGTCTTCATTCTCAGGCCTTCTCACTGGTGGAGAAACATCCGCAGTTCAAAAACGACGTCTTTGTGCCGTACGCCCAGTGGCTGGCTGAAAATGACCGTTTCGAGGAGGCTCAAAAAGGTGAGCTTTTACATCACCAGCAGGGCTGCTTTTAGTAAGCCAGTGGGGGGTGGGGGGGTGGGGGTGTTGGACTTATGTCACAGTTTCTTCTACAATGCATGTTTCTGCTAGTGTTTACATATGGAAGTAATAAGGCAAGGCCAGCTCCAAAAAAACTGAAATGTCTCACTACTTCCTTGAGATTCTCTATATCCACTGTAAAACATGATCCTCTTTGCTCAAGCATAGCAGGACAGAGCTGGGCTGCCTGTTAACTGAATGACATGCTTCCATGCCTCTAATCACCAGTACTACAAGCGGCTCTGATGATGATTACCAACTGTAACCATAGTTATAATCAGCTCATAGATTTATAATTATGATCTCAGCAGGCATATTTCCTCTTCTACATAATCTTCCTCTGCCTGTCTCCACATGGAGTGCATGACTGAGCAGGTCTGGATGTACTGAAACTTGCCTGTGGTCATGTGTTTTGCTGATTGTGTGTATTTTAGTTTAGTATTGTGTTACTAATGATTGTAATGTGTCGAATTCTGGCCTGCCTCCTGTCCACTGCAATGGGACTTCTCAATAAATAACATTTTAAGAAATGATTAACTCTGCTTAACTCAGGTGGAATTTGTTTGTTAAATATTCTGGAGGTTTTAGCTGGAGCTCACTTGGTACCAAAATCAGGTTCTGATTAGTACTCCCAGGGGTTCAACAAGATTTTCGAGTACATCGTACCTAAAGCATTTCCTATTTCTTAAATTTGAAGTTGTCTTTTATTGCCAGACACGCTTCTCAGTATGTCCCCAAAAGATAATGTTGTTATCTTTATTTTCCTAACAGCACAATGTAAGCTGTAATTGTCTGCATGGGAGCTCTGGCTAAAAGATTCTGACAATTGCTGCTGTGCTCTGCAACCTTGTCAGCTTGGTTTTTGTGTTTCTGTAAGGGGGAGGGGGAGGAGTGTGCACCCATTACTAACAGTAACCATCAGCGTCTGAATGTGGTTTTTATTCAGTTAGACTGATGAATGTTTGCCATAATACAGCCTGACCCCTGCTGTGGTTGCAGGGGCAGGGTCATTACTGAGGTCGACTCCCTAAAGCTGTTTCTAATTACCCTCTGATTGGAACATGAAGGATAGTGGTCATGTTTATTACGGCTTTAAAGTCAAAATGTTTTGGCGTTTCATATTAAGAAGCTGCTGTCCTGCTTGGAAAGGACTTTCACTAGTTGTTACGTGTTTTTTTTTAAAAAATGGGATGGCATTAGGACTTCACATCTTGTTAAATACTCTCGGTAATATTTGAGTTTACAAATGTGTATGTCCTATATTGTACTTGCACTTTTTTTCTTGACTCCAATAACATTGTTTAATTCTATAGAATGTAGTTTCAACAGATTAGTAGGAAAATTACAGACATTTTTATACATACACCCATTTTCAGAGGTGTGAAAGTAATTGGTTGAACACTTTTTGGAGTCCATGACTGCCTATAAAATAAAATTTTAAAAAAAAATATAAATTTGCAGCATGGTGGTTAGCACTGTTGCCTCACAGCAAGAAGGTCATGAGTTCAATTCCACCATCAGGCCGAGTTCTTTCTGTGTAGAGTTTGCACGTTCTCCCCATGTTTGTGTGGGTTCTCTCTGTTTACTCCGGCTTCCTCCCACAGTCCAAAGACATGGAGTTGGTGGAGATAGGCTAACTGGTAACTCTAAATTGCCCATATGTGTAAATGCGAGTGTGAATGGTTGTCTTTGTCTATGTGTTAGCCCTGTGACAGCTGGGATAGGCTCCAGTCCCTCTGCAATCCTGAAAAGCACAGGTGTCGAACTCCAGGCCTCGAGGGCCGGTGTCCTGCAGGTTTTAGATGTGTCCTTGATACAACACAGCTGATTTAAATGGCTAAATTACCTCCTCAACATGTCTTGAAGTTCTCCAGAAGCCTGGTAATGAACTAATCATTTGATTCAGGTGTGTTGACCCAGGTTGTTATCCAAAACCTGCAGGACACCGGCCCTCGAGGCCTGGAGTTCGACCCCCCTGCTGAAAAGGATAAGCAGAAGAGAATGGATAGGTGAATATAAATATATAAGTGGTTTTCATTCTTAAACAGGTAATGCAAAATTTTTATTAAAGCTGAAAGTTTGCACTCCAGTCACATCTTGATGGACGTTAGAAAGTGCTGTGTTTCCTCCCTTGAGATGCTCTGATAGGCTTTTACTACAGACACCTTCAGTTGGTGCTTGTTCCTTCAGTTTTGTCTTCAGTGAGAGAAAAACATTCTCTCTTGGGAGATCAGGTGACTGTTGGGCCATTCCCATTCTCACATGCCATTTGGAAACTCTTGGGTTGCTTTTGCAGTATGATTTGGGTCATTATCCATTTGCACTCTGAAGTGCTGTCAGATTAGTTTTTCAACATTTGGCTGAATCTGAGCAGAGTTTATAGTCCTGTACACTTAAGCAGTCACATCATCAATAAACACTAGTGACCCAGTTCCATACATGCCCATGCCATAACACTGCTTCTTGTTCCTGAGTGTAACCGGTGGTTTGCAGCTTGTTGTAAACCCTCTGTATTTACAGTCACAAAGGCGTCTCTTGATTGTAGACTTTGAAAATGATACGCCCACCTCCTCGAGAGTGTTTTTGACTTAGTTAGATGTTGTGAAGTTGTTTTTCTTAACCATGTAAATAATTCTGTCAACATGCACTTTACTTTCCTTCTGTGGTCTTTCAGGCGTTTTTGGTGTTGCTGAACTGGTCAGTGAAGTCATTCGTGCTAAAAATGATTATTGATTTGGCCACTCCTAACGTTGTTGCTATTGCTCTCTATGACAGGCTTATTTTCTTTTTTACAGCCTAATGATGGCTTCTCTCACTTGCATCGGCATCTTTTTGAAACTCATAAGCTACGAAATGAAAGCATCACACTTGGAGTCAATCCAGATCTTTTATCTGCTTATTTTGTCCTGGAATAACAAGGGAAATGTCTCACCTAGCCGTAAAACTGCAATTCATTTTGACCCTCTGAAAATGGCTGAATATGTATAAAAATGGTTTTAACTGTTAAACAGGTAACGCAATATTTTTATTAAAGCTGAAATTTTGCACTTCAGTCACATCTTGATTGTTTGTTTTAAATCTACTGCGGTGGTGTCCACAGGCTAAATTACAAAAAGTGTGTCATTGTCTAAATGGACTTGATTGCATGTGTCCCCAAACATAAAATAACAATTATGCTTTAAATTGTTTCTGTAAATTCAGTATTACCTCAAGAGCAGCCAGTCTGTATGTCACCACTTTTCTGCTTTTATTTTTCAGCATTTCACAAGGCTGGACTTCAGAATGAGGCTGTGAAAGTCTTGGAGCAGCTTACCCAGAATGCAGTAGTGGAGAACAGGTTCAATGATGCAGGGTACTATTACTGGATGCTGTCTATGCAGTGTCTGGATATTGCTAAAGGTAAGATGTACAGGTATCTTGAGAGCAACCAGCCATAAATCATTTTTACTGTAACACTTAATGCATTTTTCTTTTTCTTTTAATCATTTTCCTCTGTCTGAATCAGAAAGTGAAGAACAGAGGGGAGAAATGCTGAAGAAGTTCGAACGTTTTCAGCATCTCGCTGAGCTCTACCACGTGTATCGCTCAATCCAGCGATACACGGTAAGAATACGATATATCTTAAGCCTTCAATTTGCATAGACATAAGCAGACAATTGTGAATGGGTGTTTAAGTAACAAGGAAGACATTTTTTTTTTTAGCTGTCAGATTGTGCGTACTTGGAAACAGTACCTACTATGTAGTTAGATAGATAGTTTAGGTGTAAAGTTCCTTCTGCATTTTCTTACTTTTCTAACAGTCCACTGTGATTTCTGCATATTTTTGAATCAACTTTTATACTCAAATTCATCCAGACTGCTGTGTATTTGACAAAATTAAGTCTGGCTCTGCAAGATTATGTCAATCCAAGAGAGTCAGGGTTTAAAGAGAAATTAAAATATTCATAGAGGGTGTTGGGTAGGGGGACAAAAGAGAGAATTAAAGGCAGTCAGGTTGCAGTTTATTGAAGGGAAATATCAGCTTGAAGGAACCTCCATTATTAGATTCTTGAAACCTCCCTGACCTCTATTACCATCAGTCCCCTTCTCCAAGCCTGCAGCTCTAACTTACTTTCAAACAAGCAGTTCTTGCTTATGAGCCCTGTATGGGTGACCTGGCCTGTGTCAGCGTTCTTAGTTTGTTGTTTCAGCTTTTTGCTCTGCTATGGTCACACCCCTGCAACAGAGAGGCATCGCTGTGATCCAGGCCAGAGCAGGAAATCTCTATATCTCATTTTAACTCTCCCAGACAGGCACTATAGATTTGAACTATCAACTATAGGGATAAAGGGCTGTTAGTGATTTTTTTTTTTTTTTTTTTTTTTTAAAAAATCCCTTTTTTTTTTTTTTTTTTTTTTTTTTTTTTTTTTTTTTTTTTACCAATAGTTCTCTTTTTCAGAAGGTCCTTCAAAGTTTTTCTTTGAACATTGGCTGCTTTTTCACTCATTTTTATTCCAGTCCTTGTA
>VUQG01019743.1:38403-65963 GCA_015106755.1 Etia nguti | reverse complement strand
TCTTTTCCTTCAGGGTACTTTGAGAAGGAATGAGGCACTTTTAAGGGTTAGGCTGCTTTTAGATCAGGTTAAAAGATGAAGGGGAAAAAAAAGTTGAAAATGGAGCTTTTAAAACTTTCATCTGAGATTTCTAACACTTTGTGACCCCCTTGAACTTACATGTGTATATTTTTAACTGTCTTTATCTGTAGGATGAGCCCTTCAGTTCTCACATGCCAGACACGCTCTTCAACATCTGCAGATTCCTACTGAACAACCTCACAAAGGACATACCACCAGGCATTTCTAAAGTGTATCCTAGCATTTCAGAAAATTGACTTAACGTAGTGTAAGATCTCAGCAAATATTTTGAGAATGGAGCATTATGGGGGCCTCTTAATGTGGAAAACTCTCAGCGACAGATATATACCATTCTAAAATCACGACTGGCAGAGGCAGTGAAGATAGAGCGGTGGAAAATAGATAGACGTAGGGAGAAATCAGGAGAGTTGGCGCCACTCCGGAAACCATAGTGCTGCTGAGAGAAAGAAAAGGGATGTTGATGGGGAGGAGGAGCCGATGCCAGCAAGAAACACATTTTCTGTTATCTAAACAAGTGCTTTGATTGCTGAACTTTGTGCAAAAGTATGCATACAAAAACACACTGAACAGTACGTTTTAATTTGAACAAATACACACATACACGGTCGCGTACAGCCACATAGGCAAATCCATGTAGGCACACATCGGACTCTGGAATGAGGAAGGAAAGCACAGCCTTGGAAGAGGAAATCAGGCCGTGCAGCTGCAATTCTCTGTGGCCAAGCTGAAATGTTCCAAAAACTTTGAACTTAGATTTATAGTCTCAGCAAATTGCATTCAACTTGGTTTCAACACTTAAAACACTGCACGCACACACACAAAATTGCACTTAAACAGCTACACAATAGGATGTGCACTGATTAAGAGTCACAAAACTGGGTGTGTAGGAGGAGAATCGAGAGCGGCTGGGTAGAGAGGCAAGGACAGAAACGATGTTGAGTTTTAGGTGATGGAGAAGTGCCTTTGTAGTGCTGTTGCAGCTGCAACTCATTGACCTCTGGTTGCCACTCTCAGAGCTCCTCTAATAACAATATGTTTCTGTATAAATACAAATAAGCAACTTTTCCTCAATTGAAACACAAAAAACCCTACAAACAAACTAATTTATTACTTTCTGGGCATGCAGTCAGTGTTGCTGGCTTAGTGCAGCTGATGTTCTGCTAATGTAACACAAGTATAAATACACCCACAATATTTGGAATAAGATATCTACAAAGCAGTAATTCTGTGCCAAATCGTCCCCAGGTTTATTTTTCCTTGACCTGATTATAGAAACACTTTATATGCGCTGGCCAAGCAGAGCCGACAGCTTGGTGCATATAAGCTTGCAAGGTACGCATATGAGAAGCTGCAGGAGCTGCACATTCCCTCACGCTTCCAAGAGTCTATAGAGCTGGGCAGCCTCACCATTCGTTCCAAACCTTTCCACGACAAAGAGGTGTGTATGTATGGAACTTTTTTTAAACATTTTAGAGCTGTGACCTTGAACATACTGGTTAAAACCACCTGTGTTTGCTGCAGGATCTGATTGAGGGCATGATGTGCTACCGCTGCTCCACCAACAACCCCCTGCTGAACAACCAGGGGAGTGTGTGCATTAACTGCAGGCAGCCTTTCATCTACTGCGCCTCATCATATGGTCATTGACACTCATACACACCATGTGCAGTATTTGCCACCAAGGAATCTGCTTGTTTTATTTTATTTTTTTAAATGTCGCCTGCTATTTTGTACAGACGTGCTGCCGCTGGTCCAGTTCTACCTGGAGGAAGGCATCTCTGATGAGGATGCTCTGTCTCTTATTGATCTGGAAGTTCCTCACACAGATCAGAGGGCTGCACGATGGCAAGATATAGACAATGGTGGTATCCTTTTATCATCAGTGATATGTAGACAAACAAACGTTATTGATATGGTGTAAAAGAATTATTGAGCCTTTACTGTGCCACAAGTCTGTATTCCTGCTGCAACACAGTCCACATCTCCTCAAAATGAAGCACGTGGCTCTCCTCTGCCTTGTGACAGTTCTAAGAAGCTGTTTAGTCTGCGCTGGCCTTGATTCTGTACTTGTGGGTAAGCTGTCAGAACTAAGTCATCTTAGCTCTCGAGCTAATAGGGTTACTGAGGCTCTCCTGTCTCATCTTAATGACACTAACCCTCTGAGAGCCGTAGCCACAGCCCTAGTGCAGGGATTAACCTGCATTAGCCAGCAGACACTCAAGGGCACCGAGGTATGCTGTGTTCTTCCACAGCCGTGAAGTGACTGACAGCCACAGCTAATTTTGAACACTTTGCCTCTTAGAAAAGTCTCTCAGGGATAATTTTATAAGGGGTTTTCCTGCTCTGCAAGCATAATTACTGAAGACATATGCGACAAGTAAACAAAATGTGTGAAATGTGTGCATCACCTTGGTTACATGTTCTCAAATAAACACAATAAGATCTCCAAACTTTGAGGATGGATGATGGTTTGGACGATGAAGAGGAAGATCCATTTACAGCCAAAATGAGCTTTGAGGTAATAAGAAAAAGGACAAAATAGATGAGGTGATTAACATTCTGCCAAATGGGCAAGCCAGCTGGACAGGGTGAAAGGACAGAGTCCATAATGGTTCATTTTTGTGTATAAACAGCAGGGGGGCTCAAACTTTGTCCCAGTCAAGGTGAGTCGTTCTGTGCTGCGCGCCATGAGCAGGAGGGACGTGCTGATCAAACGCTGGCCCAGGCCGCTCAAATGGGAATACTTCCGCTCCCTGCTGCCTGAAGTCAGCATTACCATGTGTCCTACCTGCTTCAAGGTACGGCGTTTATAATGCATTCAGCTAGCATAACCCAGTATTAACCACCTGGTCTCCTCTTTGACGAACAAAGTTTTTGAATTATTTCTTTATTTTCCTGTCAAGTTGCTCACACTCTCGTGCTGTGTTTATTGCAGATGTTTCACAGTGAAGATTATGAGCTCCTGGTGCTTCAGCATAACTGCTGCCCATACTGTCGGAGGCCCATTGATGAACCAAACTGATGGTGAACTGAAAGTGGAGCACTTAATTTAATCAGAAGACAAAAATGTTTAAATTTTCTTTAAAACTGTGCAGTACGTTTGGCCTGTGTATATTATAGGAGCAGCTCTTTGTTATCCAAGGTTGAATGGCTGAAGTAATACCTAGAGTGTTTGTGTGTTGGTCATTACAGAGTGTAAGAAAAGTGCACCATCAGCCAATAAAGCCACTGGATTATTAGGATCAGATTACCCCAGGCCAGTCAGTGATTACATCATTCACTCTATAGGTGTACGGTGTAAACCTATAAATAGAAATTTTTTTGATAGAAAATGTGCTTGTTATGTAGATAATTTTCCTACTCAAAACAATGAGATAATATTCTACCATCGAGTCTACAGCTTTATGCACTGCAGCTGCACTCTGTCTGATAAAAATACAAGATCATTTGTTGTTAAGTCACAAGAATGTGATTTTTATATGCTTGCAAATATTTAAGTTCTTTCAATAAATTGTATATTGGCAATTTGTAAAACTGCGAGTTTTCTTAATCCTTCAAAGACAATAACTGCCCCTCTTGATTTGTGTTTGTCTCTCCCAGATTCTAATTGCAGTTCACTCAAGGCTATGAGTTGAGCTCTGCATTATGCATTGGTTAGGGATTAGGCTTTTACAGATGCAAATAAGTTGGACCGCTCAAGAAATTTCATTTATAGTTGGTCTACTCTGCACGGTTCAGATCACAGACAGTTAGTTTCCTTCCCTTTCCCTCCTACTCTCTCATCTCATTCTGATGCAGCACTGATGCGCATGACAGTAATGATGGGGTTTGGATAACCATGGCTGTTACCTCTCACCTTGAAATTGCTTAACATACTGCATATCTATTTCTGGAGTTTTCTCCTTTGTGTGTGAGTGTGTGTGTCTGTCTGTCTGTGAGAGAGAGAGGGACTCTCACATTGTGCGTCTTAATTCCATCTCTCCTAACACTTCACTCTTTGCGAGTCCCTAATCCGACCAGCCTGTTTAAAAGGTGCCGCACCTCCTCAGGGGGCTGCAGAGAACACCTTACTTCTACAAGAGCCGTTCCACTGTCCATCCTTTCGCCCTCATTTCCACTTCAACTACACCAAAAGACTCCCTCATAGTAGTTTATTCTAAAAAGAGAGAGAGAGAGGCACAGACTGTTTCATCCACTTTTAAGGTCTTAGAAGAAGAAAAGGCAATCAACACCCGCAGCCATGAATGGCACAGAAGGACCCAACTTCTATGTACCCATGTCTAACAAGACTGGGGTGGTGCGCAGCCCGTTTGAGTACCCTCAGTACTACCTGGCTGAGCCCTGGAAGTACTCTCTTCTTGCTGCGTACATGCTGTTCCTCATCATTTCTTCCTTCCCCATTAACTTTCTCACCCTCTACGTCACTGTCAAGCACAAAAAGCTGAGGACCCCACTGAACTACATTCTGCTCAACCTGGCGGTGGCCGACCTCTTTATGGTAGTTGGGGGCTTCACGGTCACTCTCTACACGGCCCTGCATGGATATTTCGTCTTAGGTGTCAGCGGCTGCAATATTGAAGGATTCTTTGCCACCTTAGGAGGTAAGAGTCAGAATTGTGTAAACTGTGTTTTCTGTGTGGATTTACAACAAAACCAGTCACACTTTAATTTTGTTATTATTTTTGGGCCACTCTCATAAGTTTGAATGTATTAAGCCATTCCTTTTCATAGGAAATTAGTTTGTCTAATTACTTAAACTTGAATCTAATATACTGTTTTTAGTATTTCATGTTTAATGTCAGTAGAGATGCTGTACTTACACTTACATACATGCTTTCTTTCATGTTTCAGGAGAGATTGCTCTCTGGTCTCTGGTGGTTTTGGCTATTGAGCGCTACATTGTGGTCTGTAAGCCGATGACCAACTTCCGCTTTGGAGAAAAACATGCCATGGCCGGCCTGGGTTTCACATGGGTCATGGCCCTGACCTGTGCTGCTCCCCCTCTCTTTGGATGGTCCCGGTACAGTTAGTTTCTGTGTCTACACTCTGTTTGATTAATATTCTAAGGACCATTTTCCAAGTAAAGCAGTTTTATAGTTATGTTTTTTAAAACCTGCAAACTAGTGTAAATCACACATGCGGCACAAATACTCTGTGTAATGGTGCTGGCGGAAGTCTTTGAGTTATTGTGTGTTGTGCAGGTATATCCCAGAGGGAATGCAGTGTTCCTGTGGGATTGACTACTACACTCCCAAGCCTGAGATCAACAACACCTCGTTCGTCATCTATATGTTTGTCCTCCACTTCTGTATCCCCCTGTTCATCATCTTCTTCTGCTACACTAGCCTCCTCTGCACTGTGCGAGCGGTAGGAATACCACTGCCAAAGCAATATTAATAACAAAGACTTGATATATTGTTTAGCCCTGTAGAAAAATTCCACTTTATTATGTTTTGGGATTTTTTTTTTTCACCTTGCTCCCTTTCACAAGGGGTACTGCACATCACAGAGTCTCTGGAGATGTAAGGGATTTAGTGGCTCAAGGACACTTCGGGAGGGCAGATCCCTGCCAACATGGCAGCTTACACCCAGGTCCTCTGGCTAAAGGGCAGTCTGCCTGCTCACTGTGTCGTCCTGATGCCTTTATTAATAATAGAATAAGAGCATTTATAATGTATAAGTGATTATACACAATTATAATGCAGATTTTCATTTAAATTGGCTATAATCAGCATTCTTTAGTAAGTCTGTCAAATGGCAGTTTAAACATGTGGAAACAGATTAAAATAGGCTGCTTATAACCTACAGAGATTTTTTTTTTTTATCAGAATCTGCAGCTCCTCCAAGCTTTGGGGAGATTCAGAGGGAGTTTCAGGGAGACTGTTTTTGGCTGCCTGACCCAGCTTTAATGATCTGGTACACTCTTACTGCTCTCATAGCATCTCATGGGTGTTTTTTGATAAGGATACACCAACTGCAAAATACTAGGCCAATGTTTAATATAATACTTTGGCTGACAGCTTATACCAAGTTTAGATTATGATAGTTTATTGCACTGATTGGCCTACTGCAGTCAACACAACGTCAATTTTTTGCCAATATATCCCTGTTTTTAGCACAAAAAACCCCCCAACCCCTGCATCATCTGCTTTGCACCAAACACTACAAATAGACTTTATTTGTCATTAGCTGGTAAACAAAAAGGAGAATCAAGCATCTAAAGGGGAAGATATGTATAGTTAGTGTAGTGAGAGAGTTAAGTCTCTCCTAAAATCTAATCATTCAACATTTGTGTGAAATATGAGCAGGTCCTTACGTATGTAAATTATGTTAGGCTGATGTGAGCCTGAGGTAAGTTTTCATGCCTAAAATATGTCACTGTTTGTATTTGTGAAACTATCTTACAGCAGACTAAGTTAAAGATAAATTTAAAACCGTTACGATTTCTCAGTTGAAACCTACAGCTTAAGCACGCGCTGCCTGTAGCTAGTACAGACCAAGAACAGACCTAAAATAAAACTGATAATGGACTTACGTTCTGCTCAGCACCAAACAGTACAAATACAATAAATCAAATGGATTACAATGCTAATGCCTAGCTAACTCTTAACATCTATACTAGCTATGCCAAAAAGTCTTGTTCTGAATAACGTATTCAACCTTTGCTTCCCCCATGTGGACAAAAAAAATAGTGCAAGTTCACAAGTGACAGGCATGAATTCTCATCTGTTTTTGGAGAGGGCAATTTTCTCATGTCAGTGAGAGATCGGTAGAGCTAAGTCAAAACTTTAAGTTATTATCTCAATATTTGAAATAATGCTGCAAAATTCTGACTTACGTATGGCAAGAAAAAAAGAAATTGCTTCAGTGGGGGAAACGGGCTTCCATAGGATAATGTGTTTGTTTTTTTTTCCACAACATAAAAAACATAACTAAATAAACAGTGTTAGTCATCTCGGTGGTCTAATCAGTTTTGTTCAGCAGTCGTGATGGGCTCAAGCCTTTTGTTTACATTCGGATTAGAGGTTTAAGTTAACCTGAATCTGTCTGTCAGGCTGCAGCTCAGCAGCAGGAGTCTGAAACCACCCAGAGGGCAGAGAAAGAAGTGACTCGCATGGTCATTGTCATGGTGATCTCCTTTTTGGTGTGCTGGGTGCCCTATGCCAGCGTGGCTTGGTACATCTTTGCCAATCAGGGAACTGAGTTTGGGCCAGTATTCATGACTGCTCCCGCCTTCTTCGCCAAGAGTGCCGCTCTGTATAACCCAGTCATCTACATCCTGCTAAACAGACAGGTATGACATACAAGAGTATTTTCATGAACGCATTTTCACTTTGACACAGTTTTAGCAGGAAATTGTGTGGGCTTCATGTGCCTGACTGCTGTGGTTACTTTTCCGAGAAGCGTTTTACATTGTAAATTTTGGCTAATACAGTAACAAATTTCCTGTTACCCAGCAGTTAGGTTGTGTTTTTTTCCCCTTTTTTTCAGATGTGTGTGATTCTACCAGATTTTCCCATTTTCAAATGATTTGGTTTAACTATCTGGTTCTGACATAAACAGAAAACAATGAAAATAAGCCCAAAGAGTAAACATGTTTCACGTAGTAGTGTTTCCATTTCTTTATCCTTCATTTTATCGCTCACTTCAAGTAACAAATCGTTAATTTGGAAACTACAGGGTTACACTAACGTAGTCTCACCTCGCTCCACTTTGACCAGTAAATCTAACTTTAAGAACATTTCTCTAATAGTTAATTCGGTTTTTTCTAATGAACTATGGTCCAAAATTTTAAAAAAAATAAAGTAAAAAAATAATAAAATGAGCAGATAATGACCTTTAATTGTCTTTTCTTTAATTTTTAACATTTATTTTTTAATTTAAGTCAAAAGTGCTGTGTTTATAGGTTTCTTTGATTTAACCA
Source organism: Etia nguti (assembly GCA_015106755.1). Taxonomy (NCBI): domain Eukaryota; kingdom Metazoa; phylum Chordata; class Actinopteri; order Cichliformes; family Cichlidae; genus Etia; species Etia nguti. Next base: position 57,958 of record VUQG01019743.1, on the reverse strand, counting down.
TTTCTATTATATAAAGGGTGAGATGTATTTTCGCCCCTGTTGTTGCACAAATTGCACTTTTTTTTTCTTTTGAACTCTCAATGATTAAATTTGTAGTTACGCTTAAATTTAAATTATTTACACTTAAACAATTTGCAGGTGTCTTTTTATAGGCAATAGTTTTTCTGATCTGGCTCACTAAAAATCAAATTGAGCTGTATGTGGCCCCGCGACGTTAAATGAGTTTTGACAACCCGTGAAGGCGTCATAACCCTGATTCTGATTTGTTTCTGTGCCCTCCAGTTCAGAAACTGCATGATCACCACGGTGTGCTGTGGAAAGAACCCATTCGGAGAAGATGAGGCTGCCGCCTCCAAAACTCAGACTTCATCCGTCTCTTCAAGCCAGGTGGCCCCGGCTTGACCTGTGCTCCCTTGCTCACCCTCTTCTGTCCCATCTTTGCCTGCCTCAGATGGGGACCTACCACTACCTTCAATCAGCCAATCCTCTTGACTTACCTCTCCTTTTGTCTTCTCTGCAGTGTCGCCACTGCACCTTCAAGTGGGACTGGTATATTTAAAAACCAGCATGTGTGTTTTTAATCCATTTAATTATGGAGGGTTCAGCTGGTCTCACAGATTTTAACCTGGCATCCAAAGGGGTGACCACTTGGTGGTCATCCAACTGAGCACCATATGAGCTCTGAACTTTCCAAAAACACACAAAATGGGTAAAAATCCAACTGTAAGTAGTTATCACAGCTAATTATGTATCCAAAAACGTGCTTTAAACAGTCAATTATATGAGTGGAATTACTCTGTTTAGATAATCAGATGAGTTTTTAAGCTCTACTCTTGTCTCTCTAACTCTATTCTAGTTGCCGTGTTGATCAAGCTGAGAAGGTTAGCTTCTTGGTATTGTCTGAGATGATTAGTGTAAAGAAAAATGGACCTCCTGCAAGAGTCTGTACGTGCGTGAGTTGGATGTTTATGTATGTGAATGTCAGAATGCTAGTGTGTGAATTAAGGTGAAAGTGGAATGTTACTGTAATGGCTAGGATTTGTGGCAGTTGTTCTGTGTCCTGCAATAAAAACAAAGCTAAATGTCTGCACGACCCCCCCACCCCCCCTGCCCCTCACTCGTTTTCTTCATGAGAACATTTACAAGGATTTCTGAGAAGTTCCAGATGCTAGCTTGTGGGCTTTTAGGTGGCAGGCCAAATCATAATGGTTTTCAAATGTTAAAATTCACTGTGGCGCTGTAATGCATTTAGAAGGGAACCACTCTGAGAATTAGTATAATAAATGCCATTACTAGACACTTTAAAATCCTAAATACTGTAATTTATTTCACAAACTCTGACAAGTCATTTGGCATCACAAATACAGTCTCTCCTCTGATTATATTGAGCTCACTTTTTTTTCTTAAATGTAAATTTCCCTCTTTTAAATTTGATCAGAATCCAACATGATTACCATTCATTGACAAGCACACAGATCAACACTTATATACTGATGCAGCTCTTCCCAGTGAACTACATTACATTTGATTTAATAAATTTCAGTCATTTATATTCTTCGTCCCACTCCTCTGCAACCCGTCATCAACCTGCAAAGCACATTGGGACATATTGTTGAAAGCACCAATGGAAGTTCAAAGCCCATCTTCACCAATCACACCTGAGAACGTTGCAGGCTTTAGGAGATGAGAGGAGTTTATCATGGTCCTACTAATCCTGATGAACAGGCCACTTGAAAGCATTATAACACATCTATAAATATTGCTATGGACATTATATTACAGTACAGTGCATCATTGGCTCGTTCCCTTCAGAAAAGGGTTCAGTGCGTTAAGGTTGCCACCAGGGCGAACTGTAGGTCCCAGTAACTGTAAAGACATCCCAAAAAGCCCCATCTCTGAGCTCCCACACATTCCCTCTAAAGCGTAGTAGAGTCCAGCCGGAACTGCGTCTGTTTCATGGATTAATATTTGGGAAAATTTCTTGGCATCCCCACGAGAAAGGAGGTACACTTTGCAAATGTATGATGCTTGACAGGCAGGTTTGAATCCTTTGCGCTGCTGCTTTTCATCCTGGTAACAGTTTGCTTGAAGAATAATAACACTTAAGACGGATAACTCCTGTGACCGACATTCCCAAGTAACCATGTAAGTGGGAGAAAGGCAGCTGGCAGCAGGAGGAAGAGATTGTGAGCAGAAGATATTGGCAGGTTCAGGCTTCACTGCAGCACTCATAGATGTTGTCCTCCACAAGGGCAATGACCTGCTCAAACTTGTGGTGCAGCTGAGTGCGACGTGCAGTGGGGTTCGACTCCAGAGCATTCACCACCTGACCGAGGGAGATAGAAAAGAAACACACAACAAAGGAGACTTTCAGTGGCTGTCGAGCATTCATGCATCTATCTATCTGGAGAGATTTAGAGAACCAGCCAGACATAGAAAGTCGAACAAGTGAAAGGGAGAGGCAGCAGAGGAACAAGTGAAGTACTTCAGCCTCTTCTGCTGCCTTCATGCATGCCTCCACACCACAAAAGCTTTCGCTCTTCACATATTTACAAAACCCACATCTGCTCTGTTTTTCATGCCCAATAGTTGTCACCGTGTCAGTGGGATTTATGGGCTCTTAGCGGCAATGTGCTACCAGGCAGAGCGAACTGAGCTGGGGCGAGAGAATAGGCAATCAGGGGCCATTCAAAGAGCTCCCTGAATCAGAGTCTAAGCCCATGGCCCACGTCAGTACAGTAGCTTGACAGAGGAAAGCAGCTAAACGGTATTATCATGAGGGTGCTCCATTAAAGCACAGTCACCACTGACTAAGCCTCTCTAGAGAATAGTCACAGCAGTGAGGAAACATGGGGGAGTACAGCAGGGGCTTGAACATGGCTAGTTCAACGCGACGCATGAGATACGAAGCGGCACCTTAACAGTCATTAAGCAGATGGGGTTGTGATTAAAGAGAAGGTAAACAGCACGCTGTTTGCTTAAAGTGAAAGGTATCCGTGGGCTGGAAACAAAGGATTGGACAGACTGAATAGTGGCTGCTGCTAAGAAGATATTCCACACTGAGTATTTTCCCCGTTTAAAACATTTAACACCAGAAAAAAAAAAAAAATACTGCAGGTTTTTAACTAAGGCATTAAGCGACAGGTTGTGAGGGTGTCTACAGTATGTTACATCTGTCAGCGTGGCTGCGATCTTCCCTACTGATGCGTCACGCTCCGATATCCATCTGTGAAACTTAATACAGCAAGTGGGCTCGACTGAGATGTTTCATCTGCCAAATAGGGGCTGTTTCAACAGTAAAACATATCTAATCCAAATACGAGATCACAAACACAGAAAAAGCACTGTGAATATCTCTTACCTGGTTTCTGTATCTCTTGGCATATTTGTAGATTTCTGTCAAGGCCAGGTTGGTGTTGAATTCATTTCTGTATTTCTGCCAGAGCGATATCAACATGTTTGATTACATTTTTTAAAAATAAGAACGGGCCTGTGATCGCAGGCTTTTGTGAAACTAAATAACTCACACACAGGAACTTTTTGAATTCTTCACTTACTCGTGACTCCTCAGCCAGGTGAGCATTCATCTCCTGCTCGCTGAGGGGTGGCATTTCTTGTATCTGCTGGTAATAGCATTGCACTCTCTTCTTATACTCTGGGATCTCCTTGGCATACAGCAGCTTGTTGGTAGGAGAGTCCTGGAAACAAATGGCAGCTTTTAGCCAGCGTACTCAGACATTAAGAACACCTTGCAAATCCAGAGGTGTGAAATAAAAATGGAACAGCTTTGACCCTAGGGCTATGCGGCCATTTTAGCCTGCTTTAGATTTCCAAACTACTACATTTGTCTTTCTTAGTCTCACTACATTTACCCCAAAGTTATGGTTACTACATACTCTGAAATCTGCATCATTATACATTTTACATTTTAACTGTGCTGCTCTCATGCTAATCTAGGAGTAATAAAGCTTTGACAAGAGCCGAACAAAGACAATGTGCTCACTCACAGTCTGCCCTTATTATTTTATGGGTAAACGCCTGCTATTTCCCTTGATTCATTTTTTCGAGTCTGCTTTCCCCTGCTGTCAAATTCCCTACATTTAAGTTGTGATATCGCCATTCTTGGCCAATGAGGTTTCTGCTCAAGCCCATCATTTTCTGGCTGCTCGGCTTTAAATACCATTTCAATCCAGTGTTTCTGACTTTTCATACCTCCTGCTGTGCAACCCACCTCCCCCTCATCCATGGAGACAGAAGTGAAACTTTACATCAACCACCCGCTGGGCCCTACTGCATCACCATCAGCATCTGAACTCTGGGATCTTGATGTGGGCCTACGCTTAATTACGAAGCTTCTCATTGATGAACAAGTCACAAAAAATATAACCTCTGTTAAAACCTGATTAAATATTTTTTTATATGCTTCAGTGTTTATTTGCAATAAAACACTCTAAAAAAGGACATTTCGTCTAGTCAGTGCTTATGGGCAGGCCAAGGATTGTCTCATATCATACCCCTCACTTCGTTCCCCTACATTTGAGTAAAAGAGCTTCCTCCTCTTGGAATAAAATTAACACTTCTCCCACTTTGCCCTAATAGCGGTTTAATTAAACTGGATGTTATTTGTTGATGAGCCTATCTACACCAGTCTAAAGTGAAACAATGGAGGGAGGGAACCGTTTCCTTTCCGCATACAAGGAGACTCAAACAGTTATAGCCGGGGAAGAAACAAACCAGTCTAAACAACTCTCTCCACAGTCACTTTAGGCTCTCACACTGGTGTTTATTCAAGCAGGAAGAGAAGTAGTGAGGCTAAAAGGCTGTGGGCATGTTCAGGTTTCAGTTGTGGCTGCTGTTGTGAGCGAGTCTGTGCCGGTCTCTGTGTTGCGTGTGTGTTACTGGGAGAGAGAACGGGACAGGGAGAAAGTAGGGCAGGGAAAAAGACGGGGTTAAAAGTGACGGACAGCCACAGCTTTCAGCATCAGTGAAGGTGCTTACAACACACCTTGGCATTTCTATGTGTCATGAGCTATTTGTGTCACCTATTGCATGTTTGTGTCGTTTAATGTGCTGAGGGACTGGATGGCTCCAGCTACAGTTGCTCCTTCTGATAGTGAACCCTCTCTCTTCCTGTCCACAAGGTCACTTCCTGCTGCTCGCCCATCTGCCTGGTAACCCCCCTGTGACCCTATGGCCCTCTATGTCCTGCATCTCGCCAGATAAGAGGGTTTCTGTGGAAACAGCGAGCCATGCTTAGTCTCCTACCCCTCCCTCACCCCTGCTGGCTCCTGCTAATCCAGACCCTACACTCTCCATTCCTGAGGCACATTCACAAACAGGCGACCGTGTATAGAGGTGTGTCAGGCCACTGTCCTTAATCTACAGGAGAAAATGTGGCCATATCCTTGAACCTGGTGACTCCACAGACAGATGTGATACAATAATGAGACACCATGGAAAAATCTGTCGTATCGGGAGGTTTTGTGTTTGTTTCTGCATCCATAGGTACACATCCGCCCGCAAGTACATTGGAATATTGGCGCTGTGGATGCGCTCGCTTTTTGGCTCGGACCTGAAGTGTATAAATCAGACTGTTTCTCTGTGAAAGAGGAGCATTATTTGATGAGTCCTCTGCTCTCTCCAGGGAGGAAGCCAGTCAGAGAGAGACAGGAAGCAGAGCGTGCTCAGGGTCACGGTGTCTGAAGGATGAGACGGATTTGTGAGCAGTGAGGACATTGACATGCAAGCACACATATACAGACAGACAGATAGACGAATGCGCACACACGCGCGCGCACACTGGCGCACAGCACAAAAAGAGATCCCTGGTGCTCATGACCTTGGATCAGCCGACTGGGCTGAAATAACATGAGGAGAGGAGGTAGATGGGGCTGACAGTCTGAAGGCTTTGGGATGAAGGTTCACAGTGGGACCTGAGGTTTGTGTGTGTTAGTTAAATACAGTAGATACACAGAGCTGACGGACAGATAGATATGATAAATCAGAGGTTTTCAAGGCAGGCAGAGAGAGCCCAGGGGGGATCTATTTCCATATATGAATTTAAACACGCACAGAGAACATCAAAAAAAAATGTCAATAAATGCACTTAGATAGAAGACTTTTATCACTTGGTGTTTCTCTGATAATTGTGTTTTGTAGGGTTTTTTTAGCTTTAAAGTTTTCCACTGGTATTCATATGGGTTAGTACGCTGGAAACAGGAACTGCAAAAAGCAGCTTTGACGAGAAAGAGAAAGAGACGTTGACAAAGAGAGATGGTGACAGACTCACTTTGCCTAGTTGCAGGTCAGAAATGGAGCAGGCATCGATGAAGGCCTGGGCGATGACAGATAGACATGCGTCCATGTGATCTGTCTTATCAATGTCAAACACAAACTGAGGATTCTTCAGGATGTTTACCCAGAACCGCAACGGTAAACTGCACAGACAGAGAGAGAGATAAGCTGTTAAAAGTACTTGTACAAAGAGGCTGACCAAAGAGGATTTTAATCGGAGCGTTTAGTTGCCTACCTGTTGGTCTTCCAAATGTGCAGGGTGTCTGGGTCTGTGATGCCCCGTTTGTCAGCCTGTTCCTCCAGGAAGTCAAAAAAATATTTAACAGCCAGAGGAGGGCGGTCTGGAGGGATGCTGAGGATGGCCTGAAAGAGGTCATCCAAGAACTTCTGAAGAGTTCCCTGTGGAGGAAGACATAAAATGCGGCTCACACATATGCAGACACATGGTTTCATGCGACGAAGGAATTTCTGTGTGGCTTCTGAAATAAATACGGGTGATAAAATATGGAACAGAGAGATGAATTGTGTTTTGTTTTGCCTTTCGGTCTCTTGAGTATAGTTACCTTTGTAGACAGCAGGCGTGTCAGGTAGATTTCAGGCAGGACTTTCTTGCGATGACTCTGCCTGTGTGACTTCTTGGTCTCCATTAGCTCATCGTGAGGTAGCACCTAGGAAAAAAACCCAGCAAAAAAAACATTAACTGCACATAGGTCAAAGCAGTGAACCCCAACATGAGTAGCTGAATGAATGCACTACTATCTTTGCTGTACGAATTACCAGAGGGGAATTTTCTGGTTCTTACATTAGACACATGATCCGCATAAGGGTATTTTGAAGCTCTAAATAATTTACAGAAATAGGGAAGTGATGGGATTTGGGAAATTCTCATGGTTTTCCTCCAGTTACCGTGCACAGCATCATGTCTGGGACTTGCTCATACAAGTCTACATGGGGGTAGCGGAAAGGAAGAAGCAGTCAAATTCCACCTACTTGTGTCAAAAAATGACTACTGAACTGTCCTGCAAAACTAACTATTCACCCGGCAAATTGTATCCAAGGAACTCATTATTCTAAAGTCAAAGGGCCCATATCTTGGCTGACGTTTATAAAAGAGCTTAACCGGCATTAGTGCTGTCATGTCCTCTCAGCAGCTTTCCTTTTCACCTCCATTCACCCCCATTCTCTCTGTCATCAGGCCTGCTCTGGGCTGAGTAACACTGGCACGCAGAGGAAAAGCTTGGGTAATAAACTTAGACGTAGCTCACAGAAACATTCTGATTGCCTATGAGGAGATACTCACCAAGTGTACATACTTCTCAGTATCCAAATCTTTAACTGAGGAGAGAGAAACAGAAAACAAATAACATACAGTAAGAAACAATGTGCAATCAGCAAGGTGGAGACCTGACAGAATAAAGAGGATACGGTAGGAGAGAACACAGGGGAGTTTGACAGATAGGAGGAAGAAAAAAAAATCGGGGGAGATTGACAGGACTTTCAAGAGAGATAGAGTGCATGCAAAAGGAGAAAATGATTAAGGTGGACTGTGGGCCAGTCGAGGAGGGGAGCTGTCTGAGAGAATGAAAGAGAAAGATTACGAGTGAAAGGAGAGAGAAAGGAGAGAGATTAGGGGAGACAGACACACAGAGTCTGTGATTGGTTCTGGAGCCGGTGTAATGAGATGGTAATGCTCGGCCAATGCTGAGAAAAAAGCATTAAACCTTTCTGTTTATATATAGATCTAAACACGCTTGTACGCAAGCATGTGTACACAGATATGAGTACAAGGACACATGTAGAAGAGTGTTCAAACACGAGTACAGCCACAAAGACAAATGGAGTAAATTACTGTACACACCCCGGCAAAGACAAAAGAGAGGCATTTGTGTAGATACGCACACAAACACCCTCATAGTAAGTGTGGTCTCATTACAGACTTCATAGCTAGAGATGCTCCTGCCCAGTGGGCCTCAGTCCAGACCCTCAACACTGATCACAGGCAGGCAGGACAGTGTTTTCTATTAGCCAGGGAGCACTACAGGCTCATAACACCCCATTGATGCTTTGAAGCGGGAGCCAGGTTTGGTCCACATAAGCCTATTTTTGGCCCATTATGAATGAAACAGAGGCTTTGATGGACACAGCCTGAACAGAACTGAGCTCTGGTCTGGTACTGATTATGTAAGGTAGACCTTAGACAATGAAAGGACAAGCCATTAAAGGCTGTATGTAAACTCATCTGTCAACAGCCATAGCAGTCATTTTGTTCTGGGCTGAGATTGGACAGTGGGCCAACTTGTGTCACATTTTTCTCCCAAGGTAACACACACTAATGGAATACATCTATAACGTGGAAAAAGCGGCTCTGAATGAAGTTGTAGCATTAGTATGTGTTATGATTTATTAGGTGCAAGTGTGTTTAGATGTCTGCTTTTGGGGGCACGAAGGTGTGGGGTTTCATGCGTGTTTACATTAGTGTGTCATGTTCTCGTGATCAGCTACTGTAACCATGTGCTGGTTTTCCTGTGAGGGAGTGGGTGGTTGTATTTATGCAAGTGTGGGCGAGTGCGTGACAAAGAGACAGCGAGTGGGTGTGTTCGAAGGTGGCGTACCTCTCCCCAGGGTGTTCTCTTTCTTGTCTTTCATGCTCATGGCCAGCGATGCCCCCTCTGGGATCTGTGAAGAGGGAAAAGGTGAAAGGAAGGAGGGAGGGAGGAAAGTAGAGGAGAAAGGGCACAGGGTCAGGGGTGAGCGGGGGTGCACCAGAACAGCGTCATTAAGCACGCCCTCGAGGGAGTGTCCCACTGAGGGCTTTGTGTATGCGTGTGTGTTGGTCTTGCGTGCATCTCGAGAGGTGGCGAGTTTGCGGAAGCCTGGCAGGGCTCATTAAAGTCAACCCACGGTAAAATGGATTGAACAGCCTCGCCGATGAACCCAGACTGTTAGTACATGCTGCAGCTCACTGCTTTCACAGCTCTGTCCCCATGGCTCAGCTAAGACTAAACAGAGCACTTAACAAGTACAGGTAACAGGTCAAAGGGCGAGAGTCACTGAACTTTTGTTTACTTACGCACAAATGGACATGGACATAAGCAAACACACACACGGCAAGACATTGTTAATGGGAGAAAAGTGCATGACATTTTACTTTTTTCTTATTTATTTTCTTTTTAAAGGCAGTTTGAAGCTGTAAGTAGCATTGCTGACAGGATGCAAGTTTCTTCCCTTTAACACTTATTAAATTCCTATATGAGAAGCAACGATTGGCTAATTCCCTGCAAACTGTGTAATTAAAAATATCTGTGTCCTTTAATAAATGAAAATGAAATAAGTACATTTTAATAATGCCGTACAAAACAGGCTTCTATTTAATTTCCTGTCCTATAGTAAAGCAGTAAATGAGAAACTGTATACATATTAGTGTATTAGTACACAGTATACATTATCAGTTACTCACGCAATGCCAGTCATTACTTTTACTGGTTTATTTAACAAGGACATTAATAATGCACATGAATAAACACTGGTGCAAATGTGCCAGAGTGAGCAAAGAGACTTTTTTTTCTATCTGAGATGTTTTCGATAACAATTTACTAACTTTTGAGAAAAATAATTTGCAATTTAAAAAGTGGCACACAACTTTTTTAATAACTTTCATAGCAATCATTTCCCTAGCACTCTGCCAGGTATCAAATCCAGATAATAAATTCAAACTTTTGTTACCAGTGAATTACTACAGCATAAGCCATTTAAGTCCCCATTAAATCAAAAATGTGCTGTATTATTGTTATTTCAGTTTGAATGGTTGACCTCCAGTTTAAAATGATTTATGCAGTGGGTCTTTTCACCTTTATCTGTGGAAGAAGAAAAGTTTCTTAAATTGCAGTTTAACACTAGGGCAGAGGTGGGCAATTAGTTCTCCGAAGGGCCCACATGAGAAACTGGGACAGTTGTGGAGGGCTGCAACAGTAAGATGAACTCATTTATGCTTATTATTATTAATTTTACTTTTTATAAGCTCATTGTTTTGGCGCTCAACAACAATGAGTTTCTAATGTTGCCCCTTGGGAAAATTAATTGTCCACCCCTGTGTAGGAAATAGGAGACGGAAAAAACTCCAACCCATCTATCTTCTTCCGCTTAGCCAGCTGAGGGTTACGACAGGCTGGAGCCTATCCCAGCTGGCATAGGGCAAGAGCCAGGGTACACCCTAGACAGGTCGCCAGTCTGTCACAGGGCTTACACAGAGAGACAGACATCCATTCACGCTACACCTACAACCAATTTAGAATCATCAATCACCAATTAACATAACCTCGCTAACTGCATGTCTTTGGACTGTGGGAGGAAGCTGGAGTACCTGGAGAGAGTCAACCGGGACATCGGAGAACATGTAAATGCCACACAGATGGTGCATTCGAACCCACCACATCACTGTGCCGCCTTCAACTCCAGTCCATTTACACAAAATTATGACTCTAGAGCTGAAACTAGCAACTCTTGTTTTTCTAATTTAAAGTTTTAAATGATTTAAAACTAAAACAGCTTAAAAGGTTTTACTAATCATTTACTAGACGGGTGTTTCGAGGAAAAGGTTTTTAGGTAGGCCTGCTCCAGTAGAGTACTATGCCAAGTTATTATAGTTTTGTATTTTATAATTAGATTTTAATTTTAATTTAATTTTTGAGTTTATGTTTTTAACTCAGTTTAGTTTCTAGAGTTGATTTTCTTGTTTCAGTTTTGTATCTTTTTGAAAATGTTTCACTTTAGTTTTTATTAGTTTCAGTGTTAGTTTTAGTCTTTTTCCATTATTATTGTACGAAGGACACACGTCAGAGGCAAAATGAGGAAAATCAGTACAGACATTACCATGAAAACAGAAAACTTCTTGAAAGCAGTTAACTCATAGTCTTGTAGACATCCAGTCTCGATAAGCACCTCAATCAAAGCCTCATCAGGCAAATTGTAAAAAATTTTGACCAAACTAACAAATACTAAAACTATTTCCTCTATATTTTTTATTTTAATTTAGTTAATAAAGTTCACAAAAAAGTTTCAGCTAGTTTTATTATTTTTAATCTAGCTTTTATGAAATTTTTCTTCACATGTATTTTCAGCTTTTAGTTTAGTTTTGGTTAACTTCAATAACCTTGATCCTATGTTGAAATCGCAAAGCGGAGAGCATGGGAGGTTACTGTATTTGTTAGATCTGTGTGTGAAATCAACACGAGCCAGCGTTTAAACCCACTTAATGCAGTGACTCACGAGGACTCCATAATTCAAACAATTAGCTCGCAGCAGTATCAGGCTTTGCTGAATGACATTTAAGTTTGAACTTTCAGAGGAACCTAAAACACTTGTACCTTCTGACGTGGTTAAATAATAAAAACACTTTTAAGCATAACCCAGCCCTCGAAATGTGGTAAAAATCATGCACTGTTAGTTAACAACTTCCTAATTTAAAATAAATTATACTGTTACAAATATTGTACACTGAATTGAGCCATCAACGATGAGCTAATGCTGCAGTAAACGATTTGTGCAGTCACAAAGAGAAACATAGTGCAGCAGCAAACTCCAGCACAAACAGAAACATCTACAAAAACCACACAAAAAAAAAAAAAAACGCCACAGAAACATCTCCCCACCCGGTGACAGCCAGTGACACCTTTTACACGGGATGCTTTTCAGTATGCTAATTTGTCTCCCAGTTAGGATGACGGAGAGAGAGATGTGAGGTAAGACGAAGCCGATCCTGCCAAATGATAAATCCTCAATTCTGCAGCATCAGTCTAACAGACATCAATTCGGGCACCACATGTGGAGGTGTGGCAATACATGTCATACTTCCAGAAGCCTTCTCTTTCCTTGAAGTGCATTTAACAGATATATGATGGAGGAGGAATGATTTCCGGGTCAAGGGAAGGAACGAGGACGCAAGAAAGCACAGGCAGGCATAATGAAAAGCACCGCATGCTCCAGTTCACACTCTCAGCATCCCTGCTGTTGCTGTTGCAACATGCGGGATATACAAATTCACCAGGGCAACACCCACCACAATGGTCTCTCACAAGCACACACCTGGTAATGGAAGACTGTGTTGAGTTTCTTTCGGCCATCCTCCATCACTGAGGAGTTGTCCAGATCCTGCAAAAGCTTACTGTTGCTGCCTGAGTCAAACCACTCTGGAGGAAAGAAAAAAGGAGAGACAAGCAGCAGCGTTAGACAATTTCCTTCTAAATTTGGAAAAGAATATGCAAGACGGACCGCAGCCGTGCTCTAACTCTCTGTGTCACGACCTGTGGAAATATTCTCGGGCCATTAATCAAATCAGCACTGCAGGCTCCACAGCTTTTGAAAGCAATAACTCTTTGTGATTATGACTGTACACTCTCCTCAATGCATTCTGTCATTTATTACATTGCAGCCTCAGGTTAGTTGAGCTTCATGAGAGGAATTGACCTTTTGCAAAGGAGATTACTATATCTTGGAGGGCTGGGTAGGGGAGAGGATGAAAATAATCAGAGAAAATGTGCTCTTACCCAGGTCGACATCCTCTGCCCGAGGCCACTGGGAGAATGGGAGGTTTTTATAAAAGGCTTCAATGATTTTTTCCTTAACTTGGCAGATTGTGTCTGTGTTCATGACCCTGACAGATAGCGAGTCCATGCCACAGCCCTGGAAGGACACGTTGATGTTCTGCAAAAAAACAAACACAAAAGCATGGGACGATTTGTGCAAATATCAGTTTGGATCGTCAGCATGACATTGTCAGCATGGCATAATTAGATGAGATGTCAGACCTGTGGCTTGGCCTCAATATTCTCACGTAGCAGCCACTCCTCATTGAGGGTGTAGCGGGCTTTCCCTGTGATGGCATCTATTGAGCCCTTGTTGATCTGCTGCTTGATTGCACACAGCAGCAGGAAAAAAGGCTCACCCACTGTTTCCTAAAGAATTTGCGAAAATCAAAGCTGCGGTAATTCCTTTTAATCAAACTTGTGTGAGTCATTAGTTACTCTGCTGAGCATCTTTCCCATCCTCACCTTGAGGTAGCTATACATGCAGATGGACATCCAGTTGGTTAGCATTTTCTCCACTACGGACTCAGTCCGGCGGAGCATTAGTTTGGGGTTTTTGGAAGCCGACGCATCAATCAGGTCCACCAGCAGATCTTTCATGATACTGGTGTAGTACTCCAGCTTGCCATGGAGGGCGATGGTGAGCAAGGACGCCAGACTGCATCTGAAGGGTGAGAAAACAGATTAGTGGCTGAGACAGATGAGCAAAAACAGGTTCTGGCAAATATGCCCTGTCAGTGTGTGGTCAGTGGAGATTTAAAAATAGCTACATTAGAGAAACAACAACAATATTTGGTCCTCCCCTCAGCACCTGTGACAGCAGAGCCAAATAAAGGTTTGATCTAACGCAGGGAGTGTCTGAGTCAGTACCGGGGGTGCAGGGGATTTCCCTAACAAAGCCCCTCTAATCCATCAGAAAGAGGCTACATCACTCAGTAAGTGCTGATGTTGTGCTGGGAAAAGGATGTGGTCTTGCCGCTGGAATTTCTCTCTGATTCACAATGACAGCCTAGTTTTAGGACATCAGGAAAAAACAAAACAAGTAACACTGATATATGTCCGTATATTTACAAAGCTGGAGCAAAAGGTTTTCCACAAGCTATATGCAACAGATAGAGACAAAAACCTACAGCCTTAACCATGATCTTGTGTCCTGTAAAAAAACTCACTATACATTTGTTTTTAGACCACAGCTTCAGTTTTAATGTTAAGACTGATGTTACACTGATTGTTAAATTGGTAAGCCAGAAATTATTGAGGAGGTAAAATAAGTTAAGAAAATGGATGGATGGAAAAAAGGAAGGACTGATAAACTTTGATCTATTCAATGGATTAAAATGTAATATAAGCTCATTACAGGCACAACACCAGCGTAAGAAGCCAATACAAAGTGCCAAAAACTAGAGTTCATTAAATGGACACTTAAGGCTGGCTGCAGAAATGAGTCAATCTCAGTACACTACTATTTTAAAATGCCCATGTCTACACAAAAAAGTAAAGAAAAAAGAAAAAGAAAAGCATATGTAAAGTCTGGCACAAAAAATATTTTAGTCTGTTTAGCCTGTTGTAACTTAAGCATCATTAGAGACTGTTAGTTTCAGGTATCTACTATTATACACTGCCTCTGACTGAGTTTGTGGAGTTGTCCCTTTTAGAAGGCATAATGCAGATTACTACGTGGCTAATTGTACTAAAAGCCCACCCAAAAATGATGTGTCCGGATAAAATCAAGTATTTAATTTTTATGCTACTTTCCACTTATTAAGTTGTATCTGTGTCTGTGCAGCGCACTCATACATGGAACCTGCTTATTAATCAACCTTGTTCACCATTCTTCACTTCAGTTGTTCGCGGTGTGGTCTTTTACTTAGTCTGTCTTATTCAGTATGGCTCTCTGAGAAAAAAATGTTTCCCACTCGTCTACTAGACAGCAGTTTTTCCCTGTGTAGTACAAATGAATGTAGCAGTAAGAGAAGCAGTTACCTGTCCCGCACAGCAAAGTCTTTCTGCTGCTCCAGGGCATGGACGAACGTGACCAGGAAGTGTTTGTTGTTGAGGAGAGTGGAGAACAGAGTGATGCCCTCTTCTATGTTAGGCCTTGTTGTGTTGGTGGCCTGATGACAGAGGGGAGATTAAACAGTTATGTCTCTACATGACTTCACCTTAACTGGATTACACACCTGCTGCGTCCCCCCTAATCTACTTCACCTCCTCTCATCTTGAGTGACCCATCTACTGAACACTTCATCTTTCTATCACATCTCCTCCCCGTGTACCTTCAGGCACCTCCCACTCTGGTTTCCTCCACACTATCTGTACGTCCTGCTCCAGTCTCTTACTGCGTGTGATATTCTCTAAATGTGCCGAGTCGACTTAATGAGTATGGCCTATCTATGAGTGCGTCTAAAGCAGCCGTGTGATGAAGTCTTCCCTCTGGACTGCAGCCATATGGTGTGGTTTGCAGCCTGACAGAAGGAGAACAGGGGTGTCCATTAAGATAAATGCCCGCCTATGAGATTTATTTGCTGTGACCTGGAAAACACTTCCTGGGAAGACAATGTGGATCCAAGGCACTTCATCACTGTTAGACAGGCTCCCCCGGCTGCCGACCCAAAACTAGCGCTGCAGTCTTTACTTTCTCTTGTTGTAATGTGCACATGCATGTGCTTTCACTTTCAGCACACATTCACACAAAAGTGTGTGAAAATGCACGCCCCCCTCTTTTACTGTCTTTATAACTCTTGCTCTCGTCCATCCTTACACACACACACACACACACACACACACACACACACACACACACACACACACACACACCACCCACTAGAGATCTATTTCATTAAAAAGCATACTGTGAATTTGTCCAAGTGCCTGTAGGAAGTGTGTCTACAGCCTATTATCAACTTAGCGGGCAGCGCGTTCATTAACAAGCTAACATTTGTGTCCTTTGAAACACCTGAATGACATGTATACTTACGTGGGTTCACACAGACAGTACACTGACGTAATCCAGACACAAACTTAGATACCACAGGAAGGAAGGGAAAAAAAAAAATCAAAATATGCTCTTCTTTATATCTCACCGACAACAACCTCACCACGAAACCTTAATAAGCTTCAGCGTGACCCAGTTGAAAACAAGAAAGTGAAAAAGCACTTTGGCAGGAGAAAGCCTAATCTAACAACCTAATGGCTTAACCCCTCACCTGCCAATCCTGCAGCAGCGGGTGGGTCTCTGGTAAAGCTCGAGGCCCCAGAGCATCATTCTCATAGGCAGGTTGGACCAGACTTTTCTCGTAATCTGAGCACATCTGAAACACACAATCACACACAGAAAACTGTCATACAAAGTCTGCTGTAGTCATAAACACCGGAAGATAAACAGGGGTAACAAAAAGAACTGGCTTTTATGCGCTGGCAGTAAGTTTTGAAATCTGGAGGCAAAGGACAGAAATTCTTGAAAAGGTCCCGAATGACCATGAAAAGGAAACATGACACCGTGACACAAAACGTCATGATACTTAATGGCTTTGGAGACAAAGTGGCCGAGAGCTAAGAGGGAGCCTTTCAACACAGTCTGTCATTTCAGGACAGCCACGTCTGGCTGGCACTCTAACTGTGTCTAAGTCTGTGTCTAACACTGTTTCGTGTGTGTGCGCGTGTGTAATCTCAGACAACCAGAAGCTCTCATGGAAAAACAAGAGCACAAAGGCTCATTTACTGTCTTAGCAGACAAATATGGCAGAACGCAGACTATGATACATGGACCTAATCAAGCTAATGTCACAGACTGGTTTGCTGACCTCCACAGTGACAGCACTGAGCTTCAGATTTTGGTTGTGGCCATCTCGTTTATTCAAAGCCGGATGTGACGCAATGGGGTGAGTCTGACTGAGGATGCACACCCGTATCGTTATAACTTGCAGAGGCTGTCATGCATTAAAGCACGCTGTGCCAAATCATTTGTTTTTTTCCTTGAAATGTCACCATAATTTACGGAATCAACATTATGCTGAGTTGCCTTGAAACTAGTGACTGTTTACAGAGATTATAAATCAAGGGAGAAGTAGGTCATTAAAAAAAAACCTTCTACACAATCTGGCCTCTTTTTGCAACCATACATCTGCTGGTATATACAAAAAAATCCAGCTTCATGAGACTTTGCATCGGCTTCACTTTTCAGACTCGGAGGCCACGGCTAGCTTTTTTATACAGTCTGTGGGAGAAACGATACTGCAGTAGCAACACTGGAATTTATGTTTCCCTCCATGTAGCTTTTCAACACTCTCCTCCTCTCTTTTCCTTCCCAATAAAAAAACAAATAAAAAAAACAGCGTCCACTGTCCACTGAAACCAACATACTGCCATTGCGCAAGATCATTTCAACTTGCAAAATAGCGTGGGTGTGTGAGTTGAGAAAAAAAACAAAACGCTGTGTCTTTTGAGAGATCGGGGAGAAAGTTTCCATGTCACAGTGCCCGCCATTGTTCTGTCTCCTTGAAAGTCCATGCCTGTGGTTGGAAGACAAAGCCTGCTGAGCTGTGCCCGTCTGCACTGGTGGAAAAACACCCACCCACAGATAGACCCACAATGTACCTTCGGGGTGGATCGCACATCAGAAAAATGCTTACCTATAGAGAACACATTAACTGTCCTGCAGGGTGCCAGACTGAGCTACACCTCACTGGATTTCTGCTGTATGTTTAAAAGTTCCAAGGTGAATTTTTACCCTGCATATTACAAGCAGTGACAAATGGGAAATGGGACATGTAGGGCAGAAATATTAAAACCCCAGTGAGAAAAATGGTATTGTCAATCTGCCAGTCGAAATCAGATAACAGGGAATAAATAGGGTTTCTCACCTTGGGGAAGAAGGTGCGTGTGACAAACTGTTTGTACTCCAAAAAGGGGATGCCCTGGCTGCGATTCAGTTCCTTGGTCAGGTCTGTCATGTCGGTCTGGAGTTCTGCAAAGCCTGAAGGCACAAAAAAGAAAACAAAACAAATGAGATTGAATCATGGGTTGTGTTTGTACATCGCAGTTTCTTCCTGTTTCTGGCTCCTCGAGCTTCATTTGTTGCTAAGTAAAGTAAGCAAGAAATCTGTTTGCAGGCTAATCCAGTAACCATCAATTTTTCCCATCCTGCTGAAAGACTGGTTGATTTCACAGGAAGCTATTTTAAATCAAACACAGAATTGTATCATTTAATTTCCTCCATCTAGTATCATCTTCTGGTTAAATACTAAATATACCAAATCCTAATCCTCTGATCTTTTCCCCCTCTCATCCTTTCTCCCTGCCAAACTGTGCAGCCCATCATGACACGCAGGCAAATATTTACCAAACGACAATCAGAGCAGCCAAATCCAGTCTGAGGCTTTTATCCAAAACATGTGTACAGATCGAGGTTTACATGCAGAAACAGTACCAGTATGTCCAGACGCTGACTCGAATCTGCATGGCAATGTTGTAGCCACTTTATTGGCTAGCATGTACCAGTAGAGGATAATGTTCACATGTAATGACACGCCAGAGATCTCTTTATAGAAAAGTGCATCCTGTCGCAGGATGAGAGACGTATTTGGGTTACAATGGCTGTTTCTTCAGACTGTGTTTGTGCAGAAAGAAGAGAATACTAGACCAGAGGGATTTAAAACATATTTCATTACACCGCCAGGTTATTTATCCTCCTGCTCGCTAAAGCATCCTCTGAATCAGTTCACACTGTCAGCTCCAGATTATAAGCAGCAGGCCTGAATACCAAACCTCCCCTCTGCCTCATTCTTCAGACAAATATCATGACACTCCCATTTGTGTAACCTGGAATATGTCAATTACCCATCTTCTTTAACCCTCTCCGCCCCTTCGCCTGCTTTTATCACATCTTCTCAGCAAAAGTATCCAGCGCTTTGTTCACACTCGCCCTGAACTCGGCCACAAATCTATCTGTGTCCTCTGACAAAATAACCTCTCCTCTCCTCCTCTCTCTCCCACGCTTCTGCTTCTCCTCAAGCTTGCGGCCCTCACTCCCGCTCCTATCGCTTCCTCCCTCCATTTTTCTTTCTCTATCCGTCCCCCCCATCTCCACACAATAAATCTGGGTGCTCAGATGCGGAGTGGCCTTCACACTGCTTTGGTCTAATGACCTAGACACGCACAGGCACACACACAGACACAAAACCAAACACAAACTCACAAAGGTCTGGTTCCTATAGGGCAGAGGCAGCAGAGGCGATGTGGTCACTCAGTGTGTCTGTCTGTGACTGATCATTTGGCAGAGACTATGTTTTATGAGTCAGGCTTGCTAGGCACAGATCTGTCGACTGTTGTATCTTTCTCGCACTTCAGACTAGAAAACCTCAAAAACAAATATACTTTTTTGCTCGCACGTGCACACAAACACAGATATACACAATCAAGTAAACACAAACAAGTGCGGTCAATATTTCTGTCTTCACGCAAACTTTTTTTTTATTTTTTCCAAATCGCTGGTCTAAGTGACTTTGATAACAAAGTTTGTACTGGAGTGCGCGTGTGTGCGCATGTGTGTGTGTGATATTCTTATAAACACACCTTTACGGATCTCCTCTCTGATCTGCGACTCCATCTCCTCCATTTGGAGCAGCGTTTTCTGCCAGTAGCGTTCTGCCCTTCGGCTCTTTGTGCAGTACACTACCAGA
>VUQG01019743.1:0-38383 GCA_015106755.1 Etia nguti | reverse complement strand
CCACCAAAGCAGAAAAAAAAAAAAAAAAAAAAACACAAAAGAGTGAGAAAAATACAATGCAACTAATTTACAAAACAACTGCTGTTATCACACACTGTCAACTTCCTGGAAATAATAACAGGGTCAAAATGGGACTAAGAGATTTTCAAATGCATGAAATTATTTTTGTGTTTTTCAGCTTTTATGAGCCCGTGGAAAACACTTTGTGCCAATGTTTTTCGCAGTGAGAACATGGGACGTAAAAATAATTTACGTTTGTGAATGTCTAAAAAAAATGCGTGCACTAATATTTCAACATTTATGTCACACCCACAAAGTCTGGCAAAAAAAGAAAGGAGGTTGGCTTTTTTTGTTTTTTTTTATATCTGAGAACAGATTCATACCGGGAAACTGTGTGAAAATCCACACTAACACCAATTTTCACCCATACACCTGCCCCACAGACACACTCAAAGATTACAGTGTATACACACACATAAGCACACAGATGGAGTAGATGGTAAAAGGAACACTGTGGTCTTTGTGCACCGGATACTGAAGAGGAATGAAGGGAGGCGCGGGAATCTATGACCCCCGAATTCCTTTTATCTATTTCCCATCTGGAGCACGCATTGCTATAACAGGCATACATCCATCATGTTCTGGTAAGTATGTGTACACAACTTACCCACAGTGCACAGCAGCAGCAGCACACAGCACACTACA
Organism: Etia nguti; assembly: GCA_015106755.1. Taxonomy (NCBI): domain Eukaryota; kingdom Metazoa; phylum Chordata; class Actinopteri; order Cichliformes; family Cichlidae; genus Etia; species Etia nguti. Next base: position 37,678 of record VUQG01019743.1, on the reverse strand, counting down.
ATGGATACCACGATGGCCATCTCGCTGCCGCCGAGCTGCACTGTGGCAACTTTGCGTCGAAAGTTCCCCACTTGCACCTAAAACGAAAAGAGGAAACGACAAATGAAACTGGGTCAAGCTCCTTCAAAAATCTGCCTCCTCTATTGTTCTGTTTTAAGTTTTCCCTTCTCCTTCTATGGATTTTTCTAGCACCGTGACTGTCAACTATATCGCCTCATGTCCCACATTTACTTTTGTTTTCTTAGAAGCTTATTTTATGATATAAAACATTAAATTCAAGATAAAGAACTTTCAGCTCTTAATTACTGAAAATAAAAATACACTCCCCAAAAAACAAGCTACCTATTCTATAATTAGCTGACAAGATGTGCATTTTAATATAACGCTTAAATTATCCCATCTCACTAGTCCAGAAATTTGATGAAAATGCCCCAGCTGTCAGATCTTTTGAGTCAGCTGCTGGTTAGATGTTGCAAAAAGCCAACTCTAAAGCTGTGCAAGCATGTTGAAATCCTAGCAGATGCACTTAGAGTACTCAGAATATGAGCAAATGATGTGTAAAGATAATTATAGCAGCCCAAATGAGATAAAATAAAGGGATTGTTTAAAATGGTTTACACTGAAAAAGGAAGAGTGGCGAGAATTAAACCCCTCTTCCTGGATAGTTGGCTAGTAAATGAATGGCTGGAGTCAAATTTTTGTCCCTTTTCCTGCACAACACTGTAAGCCAGTAAGGTAATATCCAAGGCAAAAAGAAAAAGTTGAAGGCAAAAGGTTGCAGAACACACAGTAATGAGCAGTAGATGCATTAAAACTTTTCTTTGTAACACAGAGTGAGTCGAGTGCAACAGAAGCAGTTCTTAATGAGAACACAAGTTGCTGCAAACATGCACAAGCACATCATTTTTTTTCTCCATGGGCACAGGTGCACATATGCAGAAAAAAAAATTACACACTGTAGATTTTGAAAAATGGTCTCTCGCTGCAACGAGTCACCCAGTTCAGTCTAACCCAGATGTGACAAGAAAAGAACTTTCACTTCTGCCTTCTGATTAGTCAGCAGGGTCTCTCTGGTCCCTGCTCACATCATTCCTGCTCCTTCCCCAATCTGAACATATTTCATAAAAAGAGACGGAGATAAAAAAGCCTCCAATCCTCAGACCAAATCCTTCTTACAGTGGTCTTACTCTAACAGGGGGGAAGCTGGCTCACCGGGCTCCCTCATTTTCACATTCCCTCTTGCTCTTTCTGTTCCAGACATTTATTTACTCAGACCAGCCAGAGAAGGCCTTCTTCCAGAGGTTGCAACAGCCAGGCCTGGTGTAATGGAGGAGAAAATGCCATTGTTCCATGTTCCTGTTTCGCTTGGGGTACAAAAACACTGCTTCCCTACATCCACTTCTGCAGCACTTCAGAGCCAAGAACAACACAGGCATGCAAAAATAGATCTTCCACCAAAAGTGAAGTAACACAAATGGCCATAAGCTATGCGTCACCCCAACATGTATGCATTTATTCAAATGTGCCAGCACAAAGGAAAATGTACTTGCACTCTGTATTTATGCCCCTGTCAAATGCGCTTGCAAATCATCCTCAGTGCTCGTGTGCAGGCAGCAGGCACCCCACCCATTTGTATTATGACATCTTATCTGACCCTTGCCCTGACTTTATGTGTTTGCTAATTGCCAGTGTTTATTCTGAGACATCCTGAGAGACAGATGGGGTGGAGGTTTGCTTGAGCAAGCCACAGGTACACAAGGAGAGAGAGACAGAGAAGGAAGGAGAGGCTTTACTTCTATTTTTGTGTCAAAGTGGGGAAATGCTTCTTACAGTTCACCTCAACTGTGGCAGAGAACGACTAACATATGTTTTCTGAGCTATTTCAGCAAACCACTCGCAGTTTGGCTCATATTTAAATATAGATGAATGCTTTCCCCCTTAATAGAGCCCTATCAAAACAGACCAGAACGGATATCTACAGATGGGGAAGAGAGATGGGTAGGAAAAAGAGGGTCTGGTTTTATCAGGACTGCTCAGGGCTTAGCCACGTCTTGATTAGGGCATTTAATGGAGAATGAAAGAACCGGGAAACAAAAAACAAAGACACAAGTGAAGAGTGAGATCATCGCTGACTCAGAAGATTTTGGTATCAGTGTGAACAGTCTGTGCAATAGATGATAGATGAACTGATAAAAGATTAAAGACATGAACAACAATTGGCAAACACACCACTATTTGTTGTGGCACTGTGGCACAGAATGACGACTAACCACCCCCAACTGACTACTATTTCATGATGGAATGAGGAGAGACTACAACTCATTTATAATGCATGTAGAGCGGCACACACACAAATGACTTGCAGAGCACGCATTCAGATTTTTGCAGATAAAATTCGTTTCAGTGAGCATCACAGGTGGTACAGATTCTGACTAAATGCTTGGCTTGAATACCGTGTAATATTTGGTTGAAACTCTAAAATTATCGAGGTCCAGGCAGCAATATTTTCAGCACAAGTCTGGATTGTACATTTGTATGTTATACTGTTTTACAAGCTTTAATACTTACAAAGACAGGAAGCTCCCTTTCGCTGGAGCTGGATAGTCCATTGATAGTGCAGTGGAACAGCTGGTCATTGTGAAAGGTGATGTTGCAGGAATAGGAGCCAATCATCACTGAGTATTCCTCCGGCATCAGCTCCAGATCGCTTGGTACTTTCTGTGCCAGAAATGAAGAAAAACAGCCGTCAGCCGGTCAGGGGTAAGATAGGAGAGGGGCCTACTTCGAACAAGCGCAGATAACATTCACAAAGAGATTTACCCCACACATACGTGCAGACACATAGGCATTCCAGTGTGCACGCACAGAAACCGAGCCGTGGCAGGCCTGTCATGCAGCTGTCACGCAGAGAAAGGCAGCGGGAAACTCATCCAGTTTGGGCTAGAGTTCAGCTTGAAACACAAAACATTCCCACTCACTCTCTCACATGGCCAGAAAAGTTTGTACAAACAAACCCGATCACGGTCATCTCTGTCTGAGCCCAAAATAACATTCTCAGGGCCTTTACAGAAGCCTTTTGAAATAAGATGCATGAACAATGTTTTTCAGTCAGTCTAACTCTGCTGCTTCCATTCAAGCCTGGAATTTCACTGCTTAAATAGGCACTCGTCTGATTTTACACATGAAGTGTGATTTCACTGACTCACGAGGTGTAGCACTCAGCTTATTTAAAAAGCAGCACAATATCTTCTGAGGATGTAGTAAAGGATTTTTAAATGCTTAAAAATAGTAGGGATCAGGGAAACCCAGATGGTGGGCACTGAGTTTGAAAGATTTTTATCAGGCATGACAGAAATGAAAGATGTCCTTCACTTCCAGTATGGTAATTTCTTGATTTTGAAGCTTGTCCCATGTTAGGAACTAAGGCTCAGATCACTTGAACAATGCTAATTAAATGTTAATCTTCATTATTTCTTCTTCTTCTTTAGGCTGGTGTCTTTAAAAGTCACCACAGTGGATCATCTTCCTCTGCCACAGCAATCATCTGCATGTTGCCCTACACTACATCCATGAACCTCCTCTGAGGTCTTTTTTCAACATCCTTTGTTCAGTTTACCCACTATTACTCCTCCATCTCAACATTCCTGCTCAATCTGGCCTGTCCCTCATTATTCCCATTATTTAGTAGAGTCTCTCACATCGTCAAAATATCTGACACCCTTAGTCTAAAGTACCGCTTTTAATATGTATAACATAAGATCTAGTTGTCTGTTTAAGGGTCACGGTGGCTCAGTGGTTAGGACTTTTACTTCAGGTTCAACCCAGGCCGGGTCTCTTCTGCAGAATCTTCCTAGGTTTTGGTTCCTCCCTCATCAAAAACATACTGGATCAGTGCTGCCTATGTTGGCCCAGAAAACTCAAGCAAAAGAAATTCTTAATCTCAAATATTTTACTAATTGGTTAATTAAGGTTTAATGAGTAGTGCAAAAAATGTCATTCCACCAAAGTTCAGTACCATTATATAGTTTGTCTAGTCAGGAACATTGAAACTTCAGTACACAAAGACCAGGCACAGATGATCAAACTGGCTGTAAATAAATCTAGCTGCATTACTTCAAGTACTTTATTTAAAAGTAGAAATCCAATCAGGAAGTCAAACTGTAATCTTGCCACAGAGAGCTCTACTGTGAAACAACAAAGAAGAATTTTAATATTCATGTTTGTGGACTAACTCCAAGGTTTGTGTATGATTACATGACTCCTTGTGTTTCTTGTGGTTTTACTTTTTACTGTGTCACAGCCTTCTCTGTAATTAATTTGCTATATACAGTGTTATTATTACTAATAATGGACTAACCTACAAACAGAGAGACCTACAGACATATGAGCCTTTTTGTATGAAATGGCAATTTCCCTTCAATATAAGAATGACAAGTGAGGAAGTACGTGTGTGTTTATCCCCAGTGTGCTTCCTTGTTTTGATTACACCCTTAGGACACTGTTCTGTCCCCACTGCAGATTGCAGCCCCCTGGGTCTCTGTCAACAAATGCTTCCTTGAACAAACACAACACACACACACACATCATACAGAGACACAAAAAGCATCAAGCTCCAATATGTTTGAGCATATTCTAAGAAATAGATTTTTAAAACCCCAATATGCACAAGATTTTCACACGGAAACTAATAGAAAAGACCAAAACAATGGATTCCACAGGCCGAAAACAGAATGAAGGATAACAAAACCCACCCACATTCCAGCTCAGGTTCTTAATATAGGCTGGCTGGCTAACAAGCTCCCTATTAAACAAACACATTTCTCTTCAGCCTCTCTCCTCCCTTCAGGTCCACCACAAGTGGAATCCACCTTCCTAAATCAAACAGGAAACAACAAATGAGTCGGCCATGTAGATGGGCTGAACCTGGCACACACCGACACATAAAGAGGAAGCTGCGTCGTGTTCAAACTTTCCTGTCTGTGCTGTTAGAATGTGCATTTTTTAGTGTGTCACAGCCAGAAACCCTCTAGGGTGATGAATTCATGCGGACAGGTGCTTAGATCAGACAGAACGTAGAACATGGGACCTCCAACTAAACAAAGCACCCCCCACCCCCCTTAGACCTGCAACATTAGAAGTCAACACATTACAGGGGACAGAGCCTTTGAAGTGTTTTATATGCCTCTGGTTTATGTGAATATAAATAAAGAAACAGTCAGCTCTGTCGGCTCATAACAGTGGGGGCATTCAGGTTTACAGCAGTTTTTGTGCTTTTGAAACCACAAAACAAGCCAGAAAATAGCGTCACTAGTTCAAGGAGTTGAGTAAGTAGTAAGTTTTTTTCAAAGCTAGCCACATAACAGCATAAAAGGCCTGATGTCTTTAAGTCTGACCAGCTTTTTGATGAAATAAAGTTAAAATGCAAATTATTTGTGTGGAGATGTCTGTAGGGACTGGCAGACTTCTGGGGATTTCTGGGGATCTTTTTGTAGACCAACACAAAGTGAAGCATGAAAGTGATTGAACAGCGTCACTCACATTGATGATGAGTGTCAGCTGCTCCCCTGAATGGTGTTTAATTAGCTTCTCCTTGTTGGCGGTGAAGAACTGAGGATCCTCCACATATTCCAAGGGAAATTGACCTATGTGAGGTTCCTCCTCTTCTTCGTCATCGGTATCAGATGAGGAAGGCCTGTCATTCGTATATAGGACTCCATTCAGCAAGAACTGCACTGAAGTCGGCTGGGACTGGTTGGATGGAGGAGAGCGGCAGGCAATTGTGGATGGGGTGAGCACTTCACACTGCTGTAGAAGGACCAGAGAGGACAGCAATTGGATGTTTGGTGACGTTACTTACTTTGAACCAATAATTTAATTGTGTCTGCACATTTATGACTACATCACAGGAAAAAATTAAATTTTTTCTAGTGAATCACAAATTCCCACACATCTTACTATCTGACTGAAAGGGTCTTATCAAGCAAAAATAAATTAGGAAATAATTAGGATACTCACTGAATGTCCAATTCCCACCACCTGCATGGTGACACTCTGTACCAGATCAAAACCCTGGCCTGTCACTGTGATGTTCCTGCCACCACTGTTTTACACACACACAACAGAGAGCACATCTCAGCTGCAACAAAAAATGTGCCAAATTCATACTGACATGCAAATACTTTGGGACCCTTCTCCAACATGAGACAGAGACAGGACAAGATAATAAAGCACACCAGTTTGAATACACTGAAAAGCCTCACATGTCATCAAAGACATGCCACTGCCCCGTCACACTGAAGCTGTGCAATTTAGAGAACAATAGGAAGAAGACACCGAGGACAATATTACAGTAATGACTTATGTCTGTGACTGGGAATGCGAGGAGAACTCCAAAGTATTGCATGTGGAGATTTTTAATCCTTCTGATGTGCGTGGTGGTATACGTACCTGCGGAAGCTCATTTTGGGGCGGATGGAGCTGATAGTGGGGTTCTTCTCATAGATGTATGTGGTGCTAAGCTCTGGACCCTCACAAGTTTTGTTCTCAAACTCTACACACACTGTCACTGGGTCAGTGTGTGCCTGCGAGGCAGGAGGCATGACGCATTCAATTGTTTGAGCTGCTTTCCTAATAAAAGAAAGAAAAGAAAAAAAGAGGTAAACATTGTAACCTCAGAACTTGCAATGTCTACAACTGTTTAATCCCCAAAATGTTTCCAATTACAATTGAAGTCATGTTGGCAGAGTTACACAGAAGTCAAAGAACTGTTTTGGAAAGCATTAGGGATACAGGTAAAGGTGCTGAATTTTATGCAGGCTTCAGAAAGCTGTGCAGCCTGAATAAATAATTACTGTGTAGCTGCATTTGTTATCAGCCACAGAAAAGGTAGCTATTAATATGGGCAAAGCAAAGAAAGCTATTTAAATCCTTTGTAGTTTAATGGTAAATATTCAAAGTCACAGAGAGTTTAGAACCACTTGAAATTTGACCAGCTTAACACAAGTTGCAGAAACTGCTTGACGAAAGTTCCACTCACTTAGTGATAATGCATTCCTGTGTGGTGTTGACCTTGACTTTAACCTCAGACCCAATGTTAAGGTGTTCCCCACTGATGGTCACTTTGGTTCCTCCAGCACGCAAGCCCCTCTCTGGCTTCATGGACAGCAGCTTTGGGATCTGCATGCAGAGGAAAGATACAGGACACTACTAACAAGAAATCACGTTTATCAGTAGAAATCTGACAGCTTCTGTCACTGGAAAAGACAGGCTTAGTAAAAACTGTGTTTGTGCTCTATGATGCCTTTCTTGACAACAAATAAAATCTTTCCTTATCCTTTGAGGTTTAAATATCACGTCTTTACAGATGGGCTGAGACAGCTGCTGACTATAACAATAAATTAGTGAGGAAAACTGTGAAGACAGCCCATGCTGCAGTATGTTAAAGTGCTGCTGAAGCCAACAGGCATTTAGGCCCAAGTAGCAGGACAGCTGTACTGTACTGCGGGTAAGAAGCAATAATGTTCATGCATACACATGAGAAACTTCATGCACACGTAATCATACATACACAAAAGCACCTACACACAAATAAAAATCCTCCTTGGGCGAAGATGAATATCCCTGTCCGGCTCTGCAGCTACCAGCATCAGCATTCCTGCTCTTTTCAAACTTTTTATCCCCGCCGTGAACCTCGCCTCCAGGGAAACCTCTTATCCTCACTGACAGGATTCACTTCCTCAGTGCACAGGGATGGAGCAGACCTATTGTGTATTTTTGTTTAGGAGGGGGCGTAAGGAGGCAGATGTTTCCGTCAAGAGGTTTGAGGAAGGAGATGCAGTAGAGGCACATATCCTGTCTCCAAAACTGCTTCCCCTTTCTCTCACATCTTCTCCTGCAGTAAAACACCTCCTGACACTGACCAGTTCTGAGAAGGATAAGGAAGCTCAGGAGGAGCTCCCACAACAGTCCTTGCTATGTTTGTTATTCTAGATTTAAAAAAAGAATCCTTATGTATCAAGAAGGGTTTCAAGATTGCGATGATTTCTCTGTGGGATGACTCACAAGGAGATCTGCTCGTAGAAGCTCCAGAAATGACAGCCCGTTCCAGCACTGAATTATAAAAAAAAAAGTCTTTGTCTATAAACAAAGAGAAACAAATGGCTTACATGGGTATTTCCACTGGGTGAATACTCTTAGAGACTGAGAGACTGTGTGGGTTGAGGTCAATTAACACAATGCTGGCCAGCTCGGCTCGTCCGGTGATGAATTCAGAGCAAGGGGACATTCCAACAATCACCGTATTTGTTTTTTCTGGCATTCAATGCTGAATGACAATGGTGCTTAGCTTACAGCTCACATGGATGTTTGAAGATTCCCACACACTAGCATTCCACTGAATCATAAAACGCATCTGTTAACACTTAACTGACACACATGGGGAGGCTTTCCCAGTGGGGAAGGAGCAAAAAAAAAAAGGAGCGTAGATGAAGAATGTGGAGGAAGAGGCAGATAGAACAGAAAGCAAAAACCAGCGGGAGGGTGGATATCTGGAGAATACTCACTAAATATGAGAAGGTCTCCTTTGACTTCCCTGTCCCACTCTGCTCCACATCCACTTGGACAATATCGCTCCTGTTATCTGCAGCCCTCCCAGTGACACATACCAGCCTGGGGACAGAACACCACAACAGAGGATCAGTTAATAAAAGAGAACAATATAAATAACAAGCAAAAAAAATGATGCTCACAATTTTAAATCAATAAACTAATTTGAAAAAAAAAAAAAAGTCGCTCAACTCAAATTGCAAGTGAGGGAAACCAATATAAGAATGAAAAAGGAGATCTCGATCTGCTAAACAAAGACACATAATTAATCTTGGGGAATAGTGTTATGAACTAATTCATCAATGCCCATTGAATTTACATAGGGGATCCAATAAAGCCCTGGGATATCAGATATTAGGGGAAGTAAAGTTCAAAGCTCCTTAGACCAGATGTGTCTAACCACAGAGGAGATTAAGAAGCTGCCGTTGCTTGTACTCTTACCTCCTGGCTGTGATTAAAACCTGTGCCATCAGTGCACGCTCTACAGAGACGTCTCATATTAATGACATGGTGGTGTACTGAGGCACAGGGACCTACTGTTCTGGGACCTCACTGGGATAAATGCACCAAGGGGGGAACACAACCTTTATCGCCTCACATGATCTCCTTCCAGCTTGACACTCTGTCGGTTTATTTAGTCAGGTGCCTGCTGTTACAGTGGTTATAAATTCTCAGCTAGCGATATATGATTGACAGAGGAGACCCAGGGAATTTACATAAGTGCAGGAGCTTTGCTTAGTGTGGGAGGACCTGGCAGGACATACAGTAGATGCGGCTGGGCTGGGTCGGTCTAGGCTTGGCTGAGGTCAAGCTGTCGGGGCTTTCTAAATATCAGGCCTTATCCAAAGTGACATGTATTCTGTTTTCATCTAATTTAAGCCCAGACCATCAGCAGCATATAATAACCCTAATTAAAACATTTTTTTATTTTTTTTTCCCATAAGCCAGAGTAGGTGTTAAAAGGAAACTAAAATAACCTGCAGTACCAACCATCTGTTGATAGCAGGGTTTAGATTCATACTCATTAATTACAGAAGCATCAGGTAAAGAATGCCATTACACTCAAATTACACTCCTGTCAGTTATGTGGCATGAGGGCAGACGTGCACCTGTTTGAGAAAAAATGCATCGCTTCACATGCTCTAATTTAGAGAGGAAAGAAAAACAAGGACAAACAAAATGAAACATGACTATTCACAGGATCAAGCCTGAGGGAAATAAGAGAAATTGGAGCCTGAATCAGTCTCAACTTGCAGGGTAGCTTCAGGCTGGGAACTAAACTCTTATCAAAACAGTACATCATATTATATGATGTTTGCTATTGAACCATAATGTTGAGGATAATTCTGCACAGCAAACACACAAAGTCATTTTTTCATGTGAAGTACAAGACAAAGGGTTTTTTCTCAGCAGATAGATGCTATGATGAAGTCAGCCCGTACCATTTAAACTCAAACTAGGTGTGTCTCATAGTTTCAGGAAAGAGTTTAGAAAACTTTCTCATGGCTGTATAAGCCAGCGCATTAAAGTGTGATGGAAACCCATGAAGGCAAAATGTGAAACGGAAATATTTGATGCGACGTGTTGAAAAATGTCAGAAAATAGTATGTCCAAATCTATAATATATACACTAAATATTAATCTTCTTCTTTTGGCTTACCCCTTTAGGGGTCGCCACAGTGTATCATGTGCCTCCATCTCACTCTATCTATGTCATCCAGTCACACCAACCCCCTGCATGTGGGGGTTGGCGTCTCTGTGGTCTTCCTCTTTTCCTCCTGCCTGGCAATTCCATATTGGACATCCTTTGTCCATCCACTATCCGTCCTCTGAACATGTCAAAACCATCTCAACATTGCCTTCAAACCTGTTCAATCTGAGCTGTCCCTCATTATTCCCATTATTTTTTAGTGCCTCTCACGTATTCTAAAACTATCTTTAATCCTGAGTTGAAAGTACTCCTTTTAATGTCTATAAAATCAAGTTAAGTTGTCTTTTCAAGGGTCAGGCAGCATGGTGGCCTCTCTAACTTTGTCTCTGAACTGCTCAGTCTGAGCCATCCCGCTCTCATTTCTAATCCTGTATATCCTGGTCACTCCCAATGAAAATCTTAACCTTTCTTAACCTTTTCAGCTCTGCCACCTTCAGCTCCTCCTCCTGTTCTTTTGTTATTGCTACCATCTTAAAACCACACATCATAGCAGGTCTCACTGCCTTCTTGGAAACCTTCCCATTTACTCTTGCTGCTATCCTTCTATCACAAATCACCCCTGACACTCGTCACCACCCACTCCACCCTGCCTGAACTCTCTTCTTCACCTGTCTTGTACACTGTCCATTGCTTTGGATCCTCCCGCTGGACACACTTTGCAATATATTGACTTTACACTGATAAAACACTGTAAGAAAACAACAAAAACAACAAAATCTTCACACTGGAGAAGCTGAAGCCAGGAAACTGCTGCCATTTTTGCTTACAAAAATTTACTTAAACAATTAACGGTATTATCAAAACAGATGTTGAATAATTTGGAATAATTTCCTGTTGATTGACTAATCAATGCAGCTCTACTCGAAGTATATAACAATAACTTCTCATGGCATAATTAAATTTCCACCAATTAACTCAGATGAATTATTTTTAATCTTCTGCTAAATTAGACTCTTGCCAGTTACGAGACAATTAACTTCTCAGAGCTAGTGTGGCAGCAGTGACAGTACTTGCTATGTATCCCACAGTGCCAAATGAAACAGTGCAGAAGAAAACTACGCAGCCTCCCGCATGCACAATGCATGTTGCAACACTTCCATGTTTAATTTTTAGATATGTACCAACGTGTCCAATGTTCCAACGATGTGCAATCAGATAAAAAAAACATAGAAGTAGACTTTTGCAAGATATGCAGATAGTGTGGTGTGTGCATGAGGGTGTATGCTGGACGTGATGTTGATGTAGTTTGATCCTACTAAAAGGACAGGCAGACTCCCTGCAGGAGCACACAGGGCCTGGGCTGACCCCTGCTCCACATTCCAGCATTGCCCCACTGTGGAGATATTACAGACGGGAGGGCAACATTTGTTCTAGCACTGAGATGTCTCTAATCATTTCCCTCGAGTGGCTGCAGAATCATCAACAATCCAGTCCGTATGTGTCTGGATACAAGTGTTTTCTGGGGCCGAGCTAAATGGACACAGCGAAGGCCACTCAAGGTTCGTATGAAAATGATGAAAAGGGAGGGCAGCATGGAGGACCTGAGCCAAACATCAAGTGAAGCACTTCAATAAATGAGGTGTGCTTAGACTGACTGTGCCATTAATTAACATGTTGACACCAGGTGAGAAGAGCATAGCCTCTCCAGTGCTGCACATTTTCCTTTTGGCACACAGATGTGAACTTTCACCTTTCAGCACACGGGCAGACACCTGTCTCAACAGTCCTGGTAAATGAGGTCACATGCACAGGTGTGTGTATGCTGATGAGTAGACTGTGTATATGAAGAGAGCGATACTGACGGCTGGCAAGGTCTTCTGAATGAGGGTATTTGAAGCAGACGTTCCCGCTTCAGGGGTGTGGTGTGAATAGCTTTACATTGTGATTCAAAATTAAGTTGTGAAGATGATGAGACAGGATCACTAATCAATCACCGGAGAGCCCCACAAGGAGAGAAGTAGAAAAATGTCGGGTTTCCCATGCATGCGCGCGTCTGTGCAAGTCAAATGTGCTGACACTGTCAGACACACTGATGTGTTATGATTTGTCAGTGCCACTTCCAGCAATGAGGATGTGCTGTCACAACAACCAGACTTTGGAGCCAATAAGGAATGACAACATGGGATGAGCTCACCCCGGAGTGAAACGTGATTCGCTGTTTTCTACATGTGTGGTTTGGGGGGAATGTGTCAGGCAGTTGGAGTGACAGGTAAGACCCGCAGGTCACCCTAGAACTGGTCTTAATACAATGATTGGCTTCAGTGGAGCAAGACCAGATAAACAGTTCCATTCAAGGAACATTACAGATACGGAATGAAAGTTCGGATGTAATTGTCGAGTTACTGACTTTTCACTGAGTTCTGCTAGAGTCGGAGTCGGGCTCCTTCCGTCTCCATGGTGACAATGTGACGGTTCCTGAGCTTTGGAGGGGTGGTGATGGAGCCATTTAAAATGAGAAGTGTGCTGCATAATAATATTTGTGAAAATTAGCCTCATGAATACGTGAAAAGTGAGCCACATGTGGACAGTTGGTATTTTAATTTCATGATCGGTGGACCTGTATGAAGCAGATCTGATCACCATCACAGTGATCTGTGATGGTGATTAACAAGAGGAATTTTATAAACCACCCCCTCTTGGATTGTGTTTAAATAAAAGTTGGTCAATCACAAATTAAAAAGTATGGATTTCCTCTGCTGCCTTTGATGGTCTATTTCAATTTCTTTTCTTTGTAGCATGCCAAATAATAGACTATTTTCCACCCTACCTCCTAGATTTTTGAACTAGGTTTTATCTGGCCTGGGATCAAAAACTTTTACATTGCTTTCCTGTCCCGTTTATACATTTGGCATATATATAATGAATCCATCTCTAACATTTTCATATGCTCTGGCTAATCTGTGTGTATCTAGAAATTTAAAACATGTTGCAGAAGAAAAGATAAAACCATTTTCAGCGCATTCTTTTTTCTGAGAATTTGAGACTAAGGTGAACTTTCTAATTCTAGTTCTGGCTAAATTGGCCTCGAGCCTTCATCAACACCTAGAGGTCTGGTGGGCAAACTGTTTCTAACTCGTCACCAGGATATTACCTATATTTCTTTTGTTTTTTTAAACTTTAGTGGTATTGTGCAAAATTATTAAGTCTGCCCTTATTTCTTTACATTTTGCCTCCAAGGAACCAAACTATAATGTAATGTTTTTAGCAAATGTTCTTCAGGCTTTATGAAGTTCTTTCAAAGTCTTCTCTTTAAACATTGGCTGCTTTTCATTCCTTTTAACACTGACCTATGAGACATTCGAGCATAAAAATGAAGCCTCTCCTGAGGTATGTCAAATTACACAAATACTAGACTGAAAATCAGTGCAACAAATCTTATGAAGTCCATAAGACTGATTCCAAATTTGAAATCTTTGGTTCAAATTGTCATCAATACGTACGGAGGAGGTCAGGAGAGAGGCTCTGTCATGGTTTGGGCCTGTATTTCAGCCAGTGGTGTTACTTACAAAAGTAATCCAAAGAAGAGCTTTGAATGTCTTTAAGGAACTATTGGGAACTATTCCTGAAAACTACTGAAAAAATATCAGGAAACTTGCTTAAGAGAGTTTAGGCTGTGGGGGAGCAAAGACATGCATTCAAAAACATGCATGTCTCTGGAGTGGTGGATGAAATCAGAATACCTGAAGATAACCCACGCAGGCACAGGAAGAAAATGCAAACTTTACATACAAAAAGCACCAGCCCAGTCCATTGCAGGGCCAACACAGAGACTAGAGACGTGCTAGAGACTTAATTTCTAATCAGACATTTGCATTCTCATTTGTACCTATAACAGGTGATGTCTAAAAAAGTTTGATGTTGCAGTGGATGTGTGAAAATGGCTTCTGTTTAGATAAATATGCTTACATAGAGGATTAGAGGTTTTTCAATAAAAAAAAAAAAAAAAATTACCAAAATCTTTTAAAGCATGGCACCCGTTTACTACTTTCTCATACTTTTCCCAGCTGAAGACATTCCAGTGTAATAGAGGTAGCTTCCACCATCCAATAAAAGTAGGCAGGTGTGACTGGATGATCTGATTCGAGGGTGTTTTAGCACACACAGTGTTCATGTCTGAGATGTACATGTCAGGAGTCTTTCAGTAACAATGAGAAATCTTTCCATCACTTGATCTCCATGTGTGTCTATTTCAGCCTGCCATCCACCTGAACGCTCACCTGCCTGAAATCCTATTAGGTTACCATGACAACACCATGACGACGGGTAATTGTCAGCTATCATCTCACAAGTCCTGACAGCAACAATGGTGCATATTTCATCAGGGTTAAAAAAATATATATATAGTTGGTGTACAGGGCAATGAGTTCAGTTTTGTTATTTCAACACTGTAGATAATGTGAAATGTAGTTAAATATATAAAAGATATAAACGAGACAAACTGGTATGCTTAAGCAAATTTGCAGGGAGAGGCTGACATACACTGCAAACATGTGAATCATAATTCAGTTATATGTTGTAAAACTTACTCTGTGGAGACAGTGTAGAACTGAGGCAGTAGAGTACAGTTCACATCTCCTATAGAGACTCTCACTGCTTTAGCCCTCCTGCCCAGGTTCCTGCCCTGAACTGTCAGCAGGGTGCCTCCTTCCACTGGACCACTCAGGGGGGAAATCTGTCAGAGACAAAGTGAAAAAAGAAAATATGAGGGGGGGGGGAAAGGCAGTGAAATTGGACAATAAATTAGAGCTCATAAGTAGATTACCGCCCTAAAAACACTCCACTAACGATGGGCGATAATGAATTTGACAAAGAATTAGGAGAATAGAGGAGCCGTCTCTGATGCTGACATGGAGTGTGGCACACACACAGAGATAAGGGCCCATGTAAGTGTTCTTCTGCTGAAGACTGAGATCTAATTGAATAGACACACACTTTAGGTATACACACACACACAAAGCAGACTCTTAACTGCGGTAGTCTGAGACTCTTCAGCCTCTAATCCTCTACAGCACATGCAAATAAAGAGCAGACTAAGAGCCCCCTTCACATCCCACAAGAGACAGAGAGAGTGAGAAAGTGAGGGCTGAAGAGCCGAGGTGTAGAGCACAGCAGAAAGGTGGATGAGTGGGGAGGCAATTTAGGGGACTGATTGTCGAGAGGAAAGTGAATGCTGATGGTGGTGGTGAGAGAGCAAAGCCTCAACAGGGGAATTAATGCACAGCACTATTCCCTTTCATCTGTTTTCCTGTGTCTGCTCTGTCAAATTCCTTAGTCCCATTTCTACTGTTGTTCAGAGGCATACTCTCACGAATCATTTCAGCCCTCGCTTTTGGTCTCTTAACTTTCCATTCTGGAGCCACGGAAAGAAAAGAAGAGGACCGTCACCTCTCTAGTCGCCACGAAAACTCAACTTTCTCAGATAGCATCTCCAACGCCCAGACAGAAGCAATCTAGCGTCATCTTGCCACTGTAGCATAGCTATCCCAGCAGTGCACATGCTTTTCTGGATGTCCCTCTGGCTGAGCCGAGGTCACGGTGACCCCTCTGTGTTATTAGCCTGGCTCCGGCTCTATCAGAAACTGAGCTGAAAAATGAAAACAGCACTTCTGTTTGGTCTAGGTGAGAGGACAAGGCTCGGCCCTGCATTCAAATAATTCGAAACCCACAAGACTGACAGCGCAGATAAATAAACCATATATTTCCTAGCTAAAACGGGAGGCGGTTGAGAAAAGAGTGAATGTAGTAGTTTTATTATGGTGTGAAAACAAACTGTTGGAATCCAACCCATTACTTACCATATTTCTGTGAGATTTACACTGCAGGAAATGGTGCAAATGTTTTTGCGGTTATATTAAGGTTTCGGACATTAAGTGTGGCCACCCCGTGTCTACTTACACCGAGTATATATACTTCCTCTAACAAAAACATCACATTCTTTCACACACATGTAATCCGCAAACAGCATATAAATGCTTGTGTGTGCAGTTGTGCACACATACACTCTCGTATGTCAGACAAACACAGAAAAGCAGCCGGCAATATGCAGTTATTTATTAGCACTATGCGTCGTACAGCGCGTAGTGCGTCCCCGCGGTGCCATTGAGACCTGACAGCAACATCAGCTTGCATGCTGTTCATTTACACCTCTTACAAGTCTGTGAGTCCTGATTTACAGCGCAAACTCTGCCAGGCCTCCTGGGAGATCACAGGGTGTGAATGTGCCTCAGCAAAAAGCTCTAGAAGGAAAGCTGGAGCTTTTAAACAAAATTACTCCACATTCTCGTATTCAAATGAAACATGCTCCAAATGTACATGCATGTATATAAACCTGCACCAAATAAACGAGCTACCTAATGAAATCCACATGTTTTCCTTTTCATTTTTGGGGGGTGGGGGTGGGGGGGATTGTTTTGAGGTCAGAGCTTTCATCTTCCTCTCCTCACTCGACTTCCTCTGCATCAGACTAATCAAGGAGGACGTGAGGACAAAAACAGGAAAAAGCTTCTCACTATACTGTACCCTTCTCCACCCTGTCTTTGTCCAACTAGCTCTCCATCCTCTCTCCCAAACCATTTAGGTCTCACCCAAGTCCTTCTGTTCCTTTTCTTTTCATGTTGTGAGTGAACTATGTTTTGCAGTTCCTGTTTTGGTTGCCAAAGTACCTCTAATCAATGGATTTTTTTTTTTAATTCCTTGAACTAGTCTAGGTATTACATGAAAATAAAGAGCCCCTGGAGATAATAATAAATGTCTCTATTGTCTTACATCAATGAATTGAACAGAGCATTTTTCTCAATTAGGTGCTAAGTGGCAAAGTTTAGGGAATAATGAAATCCTCCTCTGTATTATTGATATTTTGGTGTGAATACCTTGTGACAGAGATTGTACGTGACAAAGCCAGAGCGATGAAAAACACGTTTCATTATCTTAGCACCACTGTCGCAAGGACTATATAACAAAGAGCTGCTGCAGTCTGAGTGTGTTTGAATGTTTGGGGAGAGTGGAGCTTTTTTTCTATAAGCTGGAGGACTTGGGCTCTAACCCCTGTGGATTCTCTGGGAAAACACGGCTGCCAAAGCATTGCATCACTCACCCCACCGAACCACAGCCCCAGTATCCTCTCTGCAGCCTGCTCTCCTGAGAGAGCCAGTAGGAGTGTGCATGTGTGCGTGTGTGTGAGAGAGAGAGACAGGGAGTATTGCAACAATAGTCTACCCACACATACTGAATCTCAGCCCAGCTAACTTCAGTCATGTAAGAAGTCCACATAAGTTAGACTCTCACAGAGCATCCTGTTAGTCACAGTATGCTGACAGCTACAAAGAATGAAGGATAATCGTGAATGCTTCAATATGGCCTATTTGTGTGACAGATTGTGGGCTTACGTGTGTGTATGTGAGAGAGTGTGTGTCTGCGCGCCTGCTTTGTTCTGCTTGCCGACCAGGTTTTATCTACAGGAAGTTCAGGCCGACTGAGTCTCATGTGAGCCATGCTTCCCATGACCGCCTACCAAAGCTGTGCTGATATAATGCTTGGTAGCGGCAGAAAAGGCTTGGAAGATGACTCTAAATAGGCTCCCATTACAGTTGGAAAAACAAATGAATACGATCATGCAAATGAGCTCCGCAAACCCTGGCAGTAATCATGATGACGTGACTGCAGTCAGATCCCGTGTAAGATAAATACTCCTTAATTCCTTTTAGCAGTGCGGTTTTTCTCTTGTTGTGGTTGAAAAATCTGAAATCCCTCATGGTTCTGATTTGTTTTCCTTTTAGCCTTTGTGGTTTTATACATAAAGGGTCCTACACACATAGCTTTCATGCCCCAGTCCACATGGTTTGCTTATGTACTGCAGTTACACCATGCAGAAGGTGTTCCCATGCCCTCCTGAGTCATTGCAGGTCGACTCATTTGGGTCTCCTGGGGTCTGTGGCTATGTGACTGTTAGTGTTATCACTGCTTTAATAAGGCTGAAACAATACCTTAGCAGCTGATCATGGACTGACAGACAATCTGGGTTGCCACACCATGTGAGTGACCTTATGATTTACCATTACATGGCCTAAATACCATAGGTGTGAGGGGTGCAGGAGGATGAATACAAGCATTTGTGGCCCAAAGTCATGCACGTTTAACCCCTGATCTTACCTCATGGATCTCAGGATTAGGACACTGATCCCTGATTGGCTGACATTCATCCCTTGGCTTGCAGATGCTGTCACACCAGCCACAGAGGTGTCCCTGATCCTCCCGACCCCAGCACTGGGAACAGTCCGAGCTACCCACAGCACAGTTGTACACTTCCACTAGATGAATATGGTAGATAAGGGAGAGACATAGAGGCAATTACTACTGTGAGAAAACATTACTGAACTCTGTTTGCCTTGACTGGTCAACTTAATGTACACTCTTCAAGGTATTTTCTTTTAGAGCTTTTATGAAGCTAAGGGCTGCGTGCCCTAAATAAATAGCATAAGGAGTTAGAGGATGATATATTCACAGCTATAAAAATAAACCAGTAAAAAAAGGAGAAAGAGCTAGAGGAGTGGAGGAGAACAAAGCCAGGGAAAACAGATGATTACGTTCATGTTCCAGTGTGCCTCCCAGTGAGAACTCCCATTTGTATCACCGCATGTGCATCTGTGCAGCTGACTGTGTGCATATTGCAGTGTGTGCACGCCTGTATGTGTGTGATAAAGTGTGTGTCATTTTAAAATTTGATGACAATGCATGTTCAGAAAGCGACCGTCTTGCCTGTTAACAGCACGGAGTGTCTGGCAGTGGCCCAGGGCTGTTGTTCACATGGTAGACACATGGATTGCAAACAGCACATCTGGGACTGGGATAGGCAAAAACTGGCGTGTAGCTGCACTATAGACAACACTGCCAAGTTCAACAACACACGTCAGTTTTCATCATCTCACTGTTGTCATGGAGCTCAAACTATATTTGCTACAATACATGCGGACATTGCTTGAGAGAGGCATTGATAACACCTTAAAATTGCAGCTCGCTATGTTCTCCAATCATTATGTGTAATTAGACGGTAGCAGGATATAACATCATGGTAAATTACTGGTTGTTGGCAAATTATGTGTTGTAATACACAAACTGCTATTACTGCAAGTGAAAGGTAGTCGCACACTGTTTGTCCCTGTAAGGGAATCTTTATTTTTCTACAGATTTAATAAAACCCATCAATCTCATGAGAACACATCTGGGCATGGGTGAAATGCATTCTGGGAGCAACAGTGGCAGCTATGTCACATCTTTTTTCTTGTTGTGGCGGCGATGTAATTACACTGCAAATACATGAGAGGTGAGCAAACAAATGTAATGGAGCAGAGAGCTGTGTTTTCATCTACTCCTTTCTTTTTTTTTTTTTTCTGCGTGTCTACATAATTATGGGTTTTTATATCTTACCTTTCATAGGCTGGGGGCTGTCAATGAATACATCCTCTCGGTGTCTGATAAAGTCTCCTTGCCTCCTCAGGTTAAGGTGGTAAATCTGACTCCTCTGATTAGTGGAAAGCTAAATAGACAGGGAGGAAGACGGCATCAGCAAAAACAGGTATGTCCTCAGTGTTCTCATGTCTTTATTGTATGTAATTTTGCTTCCACTTAGTGATGCTCTAGATAATCACGGGTTTCTAGCCAACTCTTAAACAAGAGTTTAAAATAATTACATCAAAAACAAGTTACAAATAAGTGTTAAACCTAACAATAATGAACCCACTGAACCAGTAAATGCACAGTAGATGCGCCGGAGCTTAAAGCATGTTTATTCAGACTTGGCAAACTCACTCACTAATAATTTCTGGTAGGTCATCGTCTGTACTTACCGTCACTCCACTACACTTGACAGTCGTGCTGTTCAGCCATGTGGCCTCATATCGCTGCTCTGTTCCAAAGTCACACTCCAGCTTCTCATTCTGTTACGCAAAAACACTTACTTTTAAAAAAAGTAAAGCATTTCAAAAACAGCAGAAAAAAAACTAATAACATGCTGTTCTCACTGTCTCAATCACTGTCTGGTAACAATTGACAACTTAGAAAGAGAACCAGGAAACTGAAATAACCCACAATAACTGTCCCTGCCAGGAAAAATGTGATCTATTCAAATTTCATATTCATAAACATCTGGACTCCCACATCTCAGCAAGTCATCTGGGAGTCAGAGTAATGAATATGAATTCATTCTTCACAAAATGAAAGCCCTGAGTTTTACTGAGCCAAGATGTGTGACGTTAAGATCATAAAGAAGCTCAGATAGGTAAGAGCAGTAAAGGATAAGTGCTTAAAGTGGGAGAAGTAATTTGTCTGTGAATCCAGCCACCTTAAATTGGTCTACTTTACTCAGTCTCTCCAGGCCTCTGCTATTTCGCTGTACTTTTTGACACTGGAGAAGCTCTTTCTTTTTTTTTCTTTTTTTTGTGGTGGGGGGGGGACTTGCAATGAAATGCTACTGAAAGGCTTCCTGGAATTATGTTCGGTCTGAACTAATATAACAGCAAACAAACTTGTAACCTCCTGCTTGTTCATTAATGTTTCAGAGAGGCTGTAGAGACCGTGTTTAAACTTCCTTTAGGTTAGTCCTTACGGAGAAGTGTGGAAAACAAACTGAAATTCTAAACAAAACCCAGAAGGATCCGAGCGATGGTGATGTTTTGGGGAGAATGAATTTGACTGGCAGAACATTTCCTGCTCTGCTGACTTGTCGACAATCTGAAGGCATTAGTCAAACAATGTCAGTTTGGATAAACTTTCGTAATAAAGAGGATGAATGGCCAATCACATTCACGCTGCCCTAAGGAAGAGTGTGTGTGCATGCATGTGTATGTGTGTGTGAAAGGGGGGGGGTTGTATGTGACTCAATGTCTGTCACCATAGCAACACACCAGGAGACGGCTTGAGAGGCCAGCCTGGGTTAGGCGTGTGACTGACCACGCCTGGCAACCAGTCAGCACTGGAATTTTTAGCAGATACCAGTTGTGTCCTTATCAGCGATGCAGGATCGGCATCTGGCTGGCTCGATGTGGATTAGGAATGAGAATAAGAGTTTGAACAACTGATCTGGAAGGACTAGCTGAATTTATAATGAACACAAGCAAAATAAAGCCGCTGCCTTCTGTGTGTACATGCTGCCTCAGACCGACTGCACATTGTACGCTGTGCTGACAAAGACACAACTCAGCGAGTCACTGTTAGATACCAGAGGCACGGTGGGCCCAGACAGCTGAGCAGCGAGCAACTAAGCAAAAAGACAACCGCTCATTCTTCATTTTTTAATCTCCGTCTTACAACAAGCAGATCACTCCAGTTTTACTCACTCGTTGACCCAAATCACAGCACACAAATATCCATCTGTGTTTAACTCAGCTTGAAGCAAACACACCATATGCTTGTGTTTTATTCCAATCATTTTCACAACACGCAATTTGGACAAAGTCCAAGTCCAGCTATATAGCTGGAGGCTGTGTGTCATACCTCCTGGATGTTGCTGAGGGATAACGTGAAGTCTTGGACCGTTCCTGATGGCGATGGAGGAACCTCAGAGGAAACCAGGCTGGGGCAGGAAGCGGCATTCTGTGGTGAAGAGGGAGATTGGAGGAGGAAGTGACATATAGGAGTTAAAGAAAACAATAGCTCCAATGCACACATCCGCGACTCAAAATACCTGTCCTGTTTATCTGTATGAGAAGGAAATGAGAGGGTGAAACCTTGCTCTAAAGGAAACAACAACAGCTTCAAATAGAGAGATGATGAGAGATTAGAAAAACAGACCCACCGGACAGTGCGATGAGCTCAGCAGAATGGGAAAAACCCACCTCATCATGTCAGTCTGACCTACATCATAGAAACCGTTTTTCAGGTTTAAAAAGAGCCTCGAAATTTTAATTACAAAAAGCGTCTTAAAAACTAAGAGCTTCTTGTCCTTGGCTTGTTTATTTATCAGTTCCTTGGGATCTAAAACAGCACACCCGACTGGGATTTATTGCATTTGTACCAAAAAAAAAATGCTGTGATGTCTTTATTACATCAGTTGTCTTCTTCTGTTGGGGATCTTGTGATATAAAGGCGAGTGTTAAACATTCATGACCATACAAAACTTAAACACTGCTGACCAGCAGCTGACCACAGGACTGAGTCACATCCTCTCGTATTTAACTGGGACCAGTTGTGTGTACCCCGAGGGCCAAAGTCTGCTGGGCCAAGCAGGCCATGGGATCTGGCTACACAATAAACTTACACAGGGGACAGAAATAATACAGTGGCTGACCTCGAAGGCCTTGATAATGTCAGGATTATGTCCAAAAGGACAGTGGCTGGGGAGCTTTAATTGGTTTCAGTAATGCTACACTTGAATCTTTAGATAAATTTCACACTTTTACAGCCACTTCATACTCATGTGTCAAACATTTTACACTATTTGATGATTTGTTTGCTTTAACAAAATACTTTACACCCTTCGGGAGTTGACATTGGCAAACCTACAGTTTCATTTGTATCGTACAGGCAAGCTGGAAAATAAAGGGCTATAGAAACCTACGGTGGAAAATGTAGGCGTTAATTTATCTCTTCGCTGGTAACAAGCAAACAGTCAAATTACTTCCAGCCCAAATCAAAGCACAGTGACTCAATTTATCCTTTCAGACAATAGTTTCAAAAACAGAAACTTAAGAGGCCTGGTCTGAGTTTCTAAAACCAAACGCTTCTGAGACTTTATAGCTGGTTTCCACATTCGTACGTAGTGTAATTGTGACACTCGTAACATCACACTGAATTACCACATCATTACTCTTGCCTAACCCGTCTGGATTCAGACCATTACAGAACACTTAGTGTTTTTGGACAGTGGAGTCTGGATTACGACTGAGGCTCTGATTACTAGAAAACTTAATATCATGAGCTCCTCGAGGCGTTTGATTGGTGGATTAAAGGCACATTACTCACCTCAAGCAGGTTTTGATTTGCATCATCTTTACTGGAGACGCATAGGTGGTTGTTTTGGTCCCAGTAACACTTCCACCTTGTGCTCAGGCAGCTCATACATCTGTGACACACACACACAGAAAGAGTTGAGAAACGAGGACAAAATATTGCCAAATCAGGCCTGTTTTCGCCTCCGTACAATTACTCCCTGTGATCTACTCTCATTCAGCGAAGAGTGTTTTTCAAAAGTTTGGTTTGTGATTCATTTGGAGAGCAGCGCAGAGAGACAGAGCTGATTACAGGCATCAAAGTTTAGCTTTAATAAAAGGAAGTAATGATTAGTCACATTCAGATGCATTCATTCCACAGTTACAACACAGCCAGCAGAGAGGTCACACAGGGCCAAATCTGCTGAGATGAAACAAAGCACTTCTCAATAAACACTCAGACTGGTAAATGATGATGCGTGTGTGAGCATGCTGTTGCTTGTATTTATATCTTTGTGAGATCAAGTCTGAGTGTTACACTGCCTACGTGAAGATATTTTGGCAACTAAAACCATCAGCAGCTTGTAGAGTCTATACAATTCATACCCGCTGATCTGAAAGAAGCCCACATGCACAGGTTAAACATGCACAGCACTTGCAAACTGTTGGGTGGGCGTGACTCGTCTGACAGCTGAAGATGTCTGTCTACGTGAAATAAGATTTGGCTGGCCACATCTTAGAGAGAGGTTTTATCTGCTGGACCTTGGTTGAATTTGAAGTGATCAGTCTGGAATTAGTCTGGTATGATATATATATATATATATATAAAAGAAAGAACAAAGTCAACAATAAATTTATCATACTAGCACATGCTGCCAGTGTTTGCAAAGCCTGTCTTATTTTTAAAATTGTCAAGCAACTATTAAAACACATTGCTTTATTGTGACGAAAATGGGCAAAGTAGTCTATGCACATACACACCTCCTGTATACTTAGAATACAGCAGCACGAGAAATTGATTCTAATTTAGAGAAGAAGAAAAAATGAAAGGGCTCTGTATTTGTGAACAGTTTTTCACACAAATCAGCTTAGGGATAACACAAACACACGCACACACGCACGCACGCACGCACACACAAACACACAAACACACACACACACACAAGGTAGAGCAATTAGAAAGTGTAAGGAGAATAAAAACACAGTGCTTATTTACTGTACAGTAGAAGTTTCTCAAATATCTGAAATTCGTCATACATTCTATTTTTTTATACATCTATTTATTTATTACTTTTTAGAATTCTAGTACCTTGCATGTATGTATTTTCTTGCTCTTTTGGCCTTATGTCTACTTTTGTGGTGTATTTGTGTGTATTTGCTGCTGCAACACTGCAGTTTCCTTTTAGGGATTAACAAAGTAAACTATTTACAGTCACTGTATAAATAAAATCCCCTCTTCCAATTCTAAGCTTTTTAACATATCAAAGCATTAAAAAAAAATTCTTTAGCAGGTTTTAAATTTGGTTGTTTACAATCTAAGATGAACCACAGCAGATGACATATTTAGCTGTGTCAAAAATATTTAAGACAAATGCAGAAGTAATGTGTGAGAAACTAAGCACACCTCACTGCTAATGCAGTGCTGCTAATCAAATGTACTCAATTAATTGATCACCAGCGAGTGTGAACGCTTCTTATAAGAGCAGAAGCTTTGTTAGAGTTTTTCATTTTGCTGGTCTGGTTCATTCCGGTGCGTGTTAATGCGATGCTAAGGAGGAAACATGAGCAATGATCTTAAAGAAGTGACTGTTGCTGCCCATCAATCTGGGATCTGTTATAAGGTAATATCCAAACAATTTCAAGCTCATTATTGTGCAGTGAGAAAGATTATTCACAAATGGAAAACATTCAAGGCAATTGCAAGTCTTCCCAGGAGTGGACGTCCCAGCAAATTGAACTGACATGGACCGGCAGATTCTACAGGCCTCAGTTAGCATGTTAAATGTTAAAGTTAATTATGGCACAATTAGAAAATGGCTGAACAAGTATGGCTTGTTTGGAAGAGTAAAAGCCTCTTCTATTCTACAAAGAACATGGGAGCACAACGTAGGTTTGTAAACTAACTGCAAGACCGCAAGACTCCTGGAACAATGTCCTGACCAGAGAGGAGATGTTTAACCATAATGCACAGCACCACATTTGGTGAAAACCAAACACAGCATATCAGAACAAACACTTCATACAAGCTGTCAAGCATGGTGGTGAGGGTAGATGATTTGAGCATGTAGTCCTCTTTATACCAAAGTATTCTAGAGTCAAATGTGAGACCATCTGTACACCAGATAAAGCTAAGCCAAATATGGGCCATGCAATAGGACAATGATCCGAAGCACAGCAGCAAATTTACAACAGAATATCTGGATCAGAAAAGAATCAAGTTGTTGCAATGGCTCAGTCAAAGCCTAGACCTCAACTACACTGAAAGGCTGAGGCAGCCCCTTAAGAGAGCTGTGCATAAATGAACACACCTTAATGAAGTGAAACAACATTGTGAAGAGCCTAAATTCTTCCACAACACTGTGAGAGACTAATAAAGTTGTACAGAAAGCAACTACTTAAAGTTGTAAAGTTTAGAGGTAAATTAATGTGTCATTTGATATACAAAGATCTGTTTATGAGGCTTAAAGGTTATGTACGCATTTTCATTTATATTTGATAGCTACATGTTTTGATATTTACATGTTTACATATTTGAATGTTTACACCTGCACTTTCAAAGCTGTAATAATTATGTGTTGAATCTACCTAGTTGGTTTTCCTGCATTTACCTGAGTCAAGGATTTCCTGGGATCTGATTGGTTAATGAGGTCACACTGGAATTGAATTCAGAACCACATAACAAACCCTCATGTCACAAAGTTATTGGTTCCACAAGCTGTTAAATCATGGGGTGTGTTTAATTCTTCACACACTGCTTCTGCACAGGGTGCACTTTTTCTGTACAATTAAAAGATCAGAACAGGGGCGTAGCAGATCTGCTTTGATAATATAAATATATTATACATGTCAAGGTAAAATATGTTATATTTTAAAATAGAAATTTCTCTTAGAAATGAAAAGCTGATTCATATGCAAAAATACACATGACAATTTTGCTACCACAGCCTTTCTTGGTCCAGTGTAAGAAGTATCACCAATGAATAGTGATATTTAGATCTGAGGTATTTTTAGTTTTGAGAACATTTAACATGTAGTCGAGATGATACAGGGTAGTGTTTGTGGACATGTGGATATTAGGTTCTTGCCTTCTGTGTACAGAGTAGAAATATGTCTTTTCAGATGAAGTGTCTAAACTGGAACATCTCCACTGCACATTATGAGCATGAGTAAACTGTGAGTCACTGTGCTGCCTCTGGGAAGAGACAGATGTCCCACACTAGAAATGATAGTGCCTCCAGTGATAACAGCGCTCTAAGGGAGTTTCTAGATTGGGCGGAGTGAAGTGGGTGCAAGAGGATGTAGATATGTAATTGAAACGTGTGTGTTCTGATTAAAAGCAGACGGACCCCTCAAGGCTCTTATCAGCTGCACAGTTTCTGTTTTCCCTGACTCCCTTTCTGTCCTACTAAAACACCTATAAACCACCACACACACACACACACAAATAAAGAGTGAGGCTTGCACTCTCAGGGCCTCAGTGGACACAGCGGTTAAACACACATCCTCAATCACATCTCTGTCAAAGAGAAATACGTTTGAAAGAAAAGATCAGTTTCAGGGGGACGATAGAGAAGGGGGGGAAGGGGGGAGCAAACGGACAGAGAGACAGAGAGAAAAAAAAAGAGAAGCAAGAAAGAGACATGCCCAAAACTTGAGAAACAAAAAGCAAATACAGCAGCGAGAGAGTGTGTGTTTGAGAGTGAGAGCGTGGCTGAGAGACATAATGAGAGCGAGAGGGCAGGATAGGTGTTTGTCCTACTGGGCTGTGTGGGGAGACTGGAATGCCTGGTCTGGTTGTCATTAACACTTTGCCCGGTGACCATTTTGAAAGTGTCGAGGAAAAACTGTCTAAAAACATTCGGGCGCTGACACGCACGCAAAAGCAGCCACACACTCTTTAAAATAAGCAAACTAAGTCAAGTCGTCAATCTCATAATACAGGCCTCTTAAAGCTGAAGTCAAAATAATAATATAAAACATAAAATGATTTTTATATTTAAGATAGATCTTTATTGTCACTTTTACCAGAACAACTAGTGGTTTTCTGTTTAATAGATAAATAGCTAATCTTTTCTTTTTTTTTGTTAAGTTTACTCTGAAGTTGTTTAACCTGATTGATTAGATCATGTTTATTTAATTTATTTAATTCTAATATTCTAAATTTAGCTGACTAGTATGAGTCAAGCTCTAGCTCTGCTAAATTACCCTGAATGCAACTCAATAATACATTTATTTAGACACTGTCATGTAAAGTGTCACATATTTTTAAGTCCAGTGGTGAGGTTGCAACACATGCTTTCTGGTGAAAACTGAAGGGGAACTATAACATCACCAGGCTTGTTTTCGCGTACTTTAAAAACCACAGACGGTATTGCACAAGTGATTTTATACTTTGAGAAATACTCTTTATTCCAAGCGTTGGCTAAATATTTCTTGTCACATATATCTGCTATTGAGCCTGACTTTCTAGCATGTGTTTTAGATCCAGGCTTTAGACACTGGAGTTCAAAACTGGCAGTCTTTCAAGGACAGCTGTCACTGCGGTATGTTCACAACCTCAAATGAGATTGTTTTAATACGATTTTTTTTTTTTTTGCTTCTTTCTGATAAGAGATTATATTAAGGAGCAACAGTACCGAGGAGTTGGGACAGACTAGGGAGAAAGAAATGGGAATGCAAATCATGCAAGGTACCGGGCTTAAATTACACCCACTAACTAATGGATTTCTTGTACGGCTCTTACAGTCTCAGCCTTGTACAGAGTAATAAAAATGCATCAATACTATTTAACCACCTACCACTTATCATGAATATAAAAAGAAAGCCTAGCATTTGTTTTGTGGTTACGCTATCCGAGGTTAAATCTGTTTTTTGAGGGTTTTTTTACTATTTAATATATTTTGATTATTGACTGAAGACGATGTAAAATGTTTGACAAATGTGCCTCTGTTTCCTTCGCCTTTATTCTGATTTTTTTTTCACTCCGAGTTAAACAGTGTTATGTTTTGAAGAAAGACAATTAAAGCTTATAATAATAAATATGGCCACTAATTTACTGAACTTGCTAAACCTGAAACAAAAACTCAATTAATTAGATTGAAATGTTCATCAAGAGAAAATTATTGGGCGGCTACTTTGGTAAATGATTAATCCCTTAAATCACTGTTCTGTCAAAATAATCTAACATCAACAGGTTCCTGCTTCTTAATAGTTCAGATATGATGTTGTTTTTGCCTTTTACTGTGGCAACTTTTATAATTCCTTGAATTTTTTTACAAATGCAAAGGGAAGACGGTGCCACTTGACTCTGTTTTTTTCTTTTAAAGGCATCTCAAAACTCATCTGTTTAGATCGGCATTTGGGTTGTGCTTGTGTTTCCCTTTTGCTTTATAGTGTTGGTTGGTTTATTGATGCCTCTGTGAAGCACCATGTGACTGTTCTTTGTCTCAAAAGGTGCAACACAAAGTTTACTTACTTACGCTTCTGAGCTTCATAAACCAAATCAGTAATTGATTATTCAAGAAAACAATTAGCAGATTAACAGATAATTAGCTCTTTGCAGCACTAAGAATCAGTTTATTTTTGATCACATCAGTCTGGCATTAACACAAAGAGCCAGAATGCCACAGGGGATATTGTCTCACTTTGTTTTGCATAGTGTATTAATAATGAATTGGAATAAAATACCCTCCACTGACACCTTGCAGAAATGTAATTTTGCTTCCACACCGGAGTAGCATGAGACAGCACAGGACAGATTTTCTAATATGAGAATAAGTTTTGCAGCAAATCACTTTTAATGGTGCTTGCGTGACACTGATGGTTTGCACAGACGTTCAGATGTCAGTATCTAATAACATAAGAAAAACCTGAGTGATGGCTTTTTTCATAAAGCGTAAAACAAAGACCCTCTACTATCTGGTTTCACTGAGAATGAGTGGCTCTTTAGGGATTATTAACAAAACAGCATGCAGTGATTAAAATCAGATAGAGTATAGCAGTTCCGCACATTACAGCAGAATGCTCATCCTGTGAGAATGGCACTTTGCTCATTATCACCTTCAACAAACCACCATCTAATTTCACACTCCTGGACCTCGCCGAGCACGGAGGCCGCGCGCACATATTGGGTGCAGTCTTGCACACATGTACCTGCAACTGCAGTGTTCACACCTCGAAACTGCTTTCAAAAAGTGAACAAAAGGGACAAATCAAACGCCTTTTCAATCTTTGGGAATCAGACAAACACGCACACAGACAGATGCCCCTCTAAACCTGAGATCTGCCCATCAGATAGAGCGGATCCTCTGACATGGTCCAACATGCAGGAGGAAGCCAGCTGGATTGCTTCCAGATATGAGTAAACCCTCCCAGTAACCGGGCCATACAAGTCACAGTCTTTCACATAAATAAACACTGACATGATCTGCCAGACACACATATCTAATTTCCTTTGGATTAATGTTTACAGCATATTAATCCCACATTTGATCCTGTGCTAGGAAACCTGGAGCAAGCAAAACACACAATAAGCCTTTGAAGACATGTCGAGAGTATTGAGGCCTACATAGAGAACAGCACATCCACTATTTAAGTAAAACCATCAATATAAAGTAATAATACTCTGTTACTCAAAGGATCTCATTTATTGCAATAATTGTGCAAATTAAAGAAATATTATGAGCAAAATTAAGTCAAAGACCTCATAATGGAGAAATGTGTCCCCTGTGAGTGGCACACTATTAAGCTGCTTCATTATTAGACCATTACTGATGCATCAGAGCCTAATAGCATATTATTATTCTACCTTCCAGGTGAACTTAGTTTCAGCTGTTTACACGGTTCAGCAGTCTTGTCTGAGAACTCATGAGGGCTAAGTAACACATGATTTGGTATCAAAGAAGAAGAGAAGAACTATTCACGTGTTTGACTTTTTAAAAACACAGAATAATTAAAATTATCAAACAGTTATCTGAAAAAAACATCAGTAACTCTTTGGTGGAACTGCTAACAATTTACAGATATCTGAGCTACTGGACACGGAACCTGTGAATGGTTCATTTCTTTGAGACTGCACGGTGCTGTACAAAATGAGCTACCCCTCATTTTTTCATATTTTGCTTCCAAGGAGGCAATTTAGTGACCAGGTAATTGTATCTTTAAGCACTTTGTTACTAACAGTCTGTTGCAAAACACAATTTGCTCCCTTTTTTTTTTTTAGTTTCACCAGTGAAAAATTCCAAAGATAACATAATTTGACAGGCATAAAATAGTATTTTTGTACCGACAGAGCTATTACCCCAAAAACTTGGCATATCTACCTCAAACTCAACACGAAGCAATATGAAGCCCTCTGGGATCATCTTGACAAAGAACGAAACAAAAGACAGCTAACGTTGAAAGAAGATCTTTGAATGTCCTGCGAGAAGCCTGGAGAACTACTTGAAGAAATTACAAGAACGCTTGCCTAAGAGAGTCCAGGTGGTCATACCCACTACTGACTTTCAAGAATTATTAACACTCTATTTTTTTCTTATAAACTGTACTTCCATGTATGCTTGTACATGTTTCAATAACCCTATTTTCCACTTTCCTTAAAAGAAATGAGGGTTAGTTTAAAACTTTTGCACAGTTCAAAGGGTTAATAAAAATGATTTATCATTGTCACATGATAGTTCATGGTTTCAAGATTGCAAATTACTCCACAACATCCTGTGAACCAAAATGTTGTTTGGGCTGGATTTTTAATTTCTCCTAGATATAGCAGACCTAACAGGTTGAACCTGAAAAAATAAGCATTATCTTTGATTGGAAGTAATTTTTTTTTTAAAGTAGTATGAAGTAGTATTACGTATAAGACGTAGAAAAGCCTAAATATAATGTCACCATGTGAGGATGAGGAGGCTCGGGAGGTTAAAGGAACTGTTTAACTGCCTAGAAACAAAGGCTGATCAAACATGACTGGTCAATACTTGGAACCAAAAGCCTGAGGTCTCAATAATCATGTCCTCCAAATGCAGATGCTCAATATCCATATCCAGATACTAATTTAAACATATAATAGTATGTGAAATGGCAAATGGGATCACAAGTATGCAGCGTTTTTTGTGAGTCATAAGGACAGGGAGACACTGATTTGCTCCTTAACAATGCACTCATTTTTACATGAAAACCCTAGTCATACTAGTATTTTGTGTTTAAATCTGGTGAAAGTTGAAATGCAAAGACTTACATAAAGAATGTAGTGGAGGAATAAATATAAAGTAGTGTAAACTATACAAAAATACTTCCTGAAAATTGTACAATACTTGAGAAAATGTATATTTCACCACTGCATCAGTGTAAATGTGAACATGTCAGGATATAAGGCATCACAATGCCGTGCTCTAAGCTGGCTACGCAGCACTAACTGGTTAAATCATGAGTTTGAGATAAACCACAGCGATATTAAAAGTGTGACTCACGGTGTCTTCGGATGTATTTTTCCAGTCCTCTCGCAGTCATAGATGATGAAGCTCCCAGATACCACAGATGTGCCATTTACTTTTATCGCCACAGAAACCGTCAGGTGATCTGAAGAAACAAAAGAATGTACACAACAGCGTATGTGACAACCGCTGGAGATGATATCGCCCTCATAACAAAAACTAGACAACGGCACATCCTGACGTTACACTGACTTTGCTGCTTTTTGAAGGGATGAAAGGGGAAATTGGATTTGTTCGTATAAAAAATGAATCAAATACCATAACTGTCCTTGAAATGTGTGGAAAAACATGGCTGGCAGCTTAGCAAAAAAAAAAAGCCAAATGGTTGCCTTTTTGCAGTCTCACCTTTGCCGGGGAGGATTGGTTGATAGCTTTTTCGAGGGAGGAGAGGGCAAGTTTGGATCTGAGAGGGACCGGAGTCCAGGTGCACCGTTGCGACTGTAGAAACCCCCGGCTCATATTCACACTCCACCCGGGAGCCAATCAGATCAGGAACACTGCCGTTTATCAAGATGCCAACATCCTGCGGCAAAAACACATATAGCAATATAAATAGCTGCTCGTCTTCATCAAAATTAATTAGAAACCTGAATCCCCCAAACGCACAAACATCGACTCCAATACTCCTCAACAGAGAGCGAATGGTGTTGGCATTACTTCAACTTTGTTCAGGAGTTTAAGCAGAAAAATAAAGAAACTAATGTGCAATGAAGAAACAGATGGCACAGTGCTACATTCACATCTAAATCTGGGTATGTGATGAAGTATGACAGACGTATAATGAGAAACATAACACCTCACTGACATGACTGAATTTCAGCTAAATGATTTCAATGTGAGAAAACTAAGGGTGGGATGGTGGGAGCAGGCAAGGATTGTTAAGCAGAGAGGAAGGAGCAAGATGACATATTCTGCAGCCCAGCAGGTAGGAACTGAAGCAGCCGGCGGCATG
This sequence comes from Etia nguti, assembly GCA_015106755.1. NCBI lineage: Eukaryota > Metazoa > Chordata > Actinopteri > Cichliformes > Cichlidae > Etia > Etia nguti. Next base: position 4,783 of record VUQG01019743.1, on the reverse strand, counting down.
TGCTTACATGTCTTAAAAATCTTCTCCATTGTTTAGTGGAATTGATCATTTCCTGCCTAAGGCCCTGACTTCCTGCCTGCTGCTTCCTGCTTTTGGGGAGACAACCTTGAGTGGAGTTTCCTGTTGGTGAAGGATGCCTTTGGCTGCGGCAGCTGGTGGACCAGCCACACTGACCCTCATTACAAGCAAATATCCACAATTAATGAACCAATTAATGACCTGTCGTCTCCGAGTCAAGTCCAATTATGATCTGTAATTAAAGGTCAACTATATCTGAGGTGTCAAATTTCCCTGAGCTAATTATCACATTGTTATCTTTTGTTACGTGACTGTTAAGAATGACTGAAAACAACAGTTTGGAAGTTATACCCCATAACCAGGATATATTATCCTGCCAAGTCTGATTAAAGTAGTGGTCCATGAAATACCACTTACAAACACCTGCAAAGCTATGGGTGAAGATTTTGAAGGGTAAGCTCATCATCAATGCAAAAAAGGTACCAATGAAGCTTGACTAGCTCTCAGGTATACTTGAAAGTTGAGCTAAATATGTGTTTTCCATTAGTACAACAGATACTGGTAAAGGTAAAGGTGATTGAAAACATGCCCAAATACAGTGTACAAATATTGTAGAGTAAGCTGACATTGGAAAGTCACCACAAATTACTTTTTAAATAACTGATAAAACATATTTTTCTGTCTGCACAGCAGCAAAACACTATTTTATATTAATCTGCATTTCATTTTACCAAATTTTGCTACAGCTAAATATAAAAATAAATGATAGATGTGGTATTGGGGCATTTTGGACTATCGCTAATGAAATCTGACAAATATTATGGCTGCCTGTGCAGATCAGCAAAGAAATTAGTGCTTCAGTTTTTTGAGTGTGAAACTCTAGTGCTTTATTAGTGTGTTTCTTATCACTAATTACCAGGTATCTGTGTCTTTGTGTTGTGCCTATACAGTCTTTAAACGAAGCTTGTCTCCTCTGGTAACAGGTGTCACTTAACTGGACCTCTTTGCCATTTTGATGATGTCGATACCTTTTTAGGAGCATTTATAATTGAATTACTGGAAAAAATACGTTGCTTCTTCTAGAGTATGAAAAATCCAAGAAGGTTGTCCCCTAATTTTGTTACATAAAATAACATTTAGCACTAATTACCTGTGTCATAAACACATGAAAACACAAATATTTTAGAGATCTGTCAAATAAAAAGTAAAAATAATATTGTTATTTATTAGCCAAATAAGAAAATGATATCATCTGTTTTACTAAGATTTGAGCCAGTACACTGGACTTGTATGGGAAGTCATAAATTAATCAGCATAACGTTCAACCACTAAAGCTAATTTTTCATATCAGTAAAGCTAGAAAATCCCCCCAGTTTTGCTTGTTAATCAAAAAATAATCATCTGCTTAAAAAAAAAAAGTAATTCATGGATAATAACAATAATTATATTTTAGAATTAAAATTATCATTTCAATTAAAGAGCTTGCTTGTACTGGTGTATTAACCACTACAGAAACATAAAAAATGATTTGGGTAATTACCAGTACTGGTAATTTAGGGCAGTTGTGGCATAAACCTTCAATTGGGTGGTGGACTAATATACACCTGCTAGCACCTATACAGTCTTTGAATGCTGCTAAAAGCCTTGGCAGGTTTAGCTGATCGGGAGGAGACACAAACTCAGCCTCAGGGGGTCACAAGCTAGTGTATTCTTCATGCGGGGTCCCTAGTCCAGATAAATGGGAGGGTTACATGAGGGAGGGCATCCAGCATAAAATCTGTGCCAAATCAAATATGCGTATCCATCTGCTGTGACGACCACTTGGGAAATAAAGGAATAGCTCAAAGTACCAGACTAGCCTTAACCTATAACTCTGTACTCCAGCCTCTTACCCATAATAAAACCAATGGAGGATGTCATTTCAACACTGTTGAGACACCTGGCAAAGTTGTTGTTTCAATTTCTTTGCTGGGTCAGTAGAAAACATTAAGGAGAAATTTGCACCGATAACCATGAGCACAAATGTATATATACAGAATATAGATGCACTTTAGATTTTTGTTGAATTTTTCAAAAACCCAGTAAAACAGTGGACTGAGGTTACAGTAACATTTCCGTATCATAGTCCATCAGATCAACTCATGCATTCAGTCAAAGACATTTTCTAGCTTATATAGGAGGTTTCCAGAATTTGGACAGATTTTTTATTTTGCGGGCTCTGTACTTCAAAACATTCAGTTTTGACTCAAACAGTGATCCGATATTGCCAAGTCTCAGCTTTGATTTTTGTCTGTGCTGAAAGAACTACGAGGGCTTTTCAAACACAGTAGTCATATATCAAAGGTTCAAAAGCAGTCGCACAATCGACTACTAAATATTTCTGTGTGTCAGCTGTGTGTTGTTCCGTTCAACATAAAAGAGCTTCCATATGGCTCAGAGTTGAGGGCGCAGCTATGAAAGTGTTGAAGAGCAAACATGGACAGCAGCATTTTTTAAAAGCTGGAAAAAAGCAGATGAATGCTAGCATTACATAAACTTATACATTGCCTTAAGCAGGAAGTTGTGATGGTGGAAGAAGCTATAGTAGCACACGTCACTGGCACTTTATTTTATTAGCTGAGTAATAATAATAGTCTGTGCTGTAATGGTGAGAGGTGTCAGATTATAAAGGTGGTCATGAGACATCAGCTTTAAATAAACTGTCCCCATTGCAACCATAACTTTGTGAAGATCAACAGCCATGCTTGTCTGACTTGTGAAAAGCATGTGACGTTAACAATAACATACAATGAGTTCACAGCACCTTGATGTCTGCCGAGATGCTAATCTCTGCGGGTGTCAGGGTCATGGAAGGACACTGTTGGGGGCCTTCACCCATGCTGATCCAAGAACGAGCCAGCAGCCCCTGAGTGCACTCCTTCTGGATGGTACATCTGGACGGAAAGAAACAAAATGAACATCATATCTGCTATATCTGTTACATTTTCATGTTGATTCTGTTGAGATTAGATTACAGGAAGAAGAGATTCAACATCTGTTCTGTATGGCCTAAACTTCAAGGCCATGTACATGTTGCTTTGCTTGCCCAGTATCAGATTATGATAAAGTAACTGCTTATCATTCCTGCAGCTGGTAATCTAGACCACTAGACAGCCATATGGGTTTGTGAATCCAGAACTTCAAGGTCGCATGTGTCAAACAAGTCTAATCTGGTCCTTTTTTTTCATTTTATTCGGCCTGCACATCACTTTAGGTTCTGAAAAAATGTTGCCCTGAACAGTAGATGCCATGGAACTGTTCTTTTTGTTGTAGTTTCAGTTCAGTGGCTTTTCTATGTGTCTTTATCTTCCTACTTCTGATGGTTGTTTCTGCTTTTGTCCTGTCTGCACCTGCATCTGGTTTCCCTTCTTTGTGACTACCCGCCACGCCCTCGGGAGTTTCACCTGCGTCCAGTCAGCTGTGCGTGCACATAGTCATGTCTCTCCCCTTTTATTTGTCCCACTGTTGCTCCCCAAAGTCTTTGTGTTCTACTAGATTCATGATTTTTTTGGTCAGTGCCCTGCAGAAGTCAACTCATTTCTGTGTGTTGTTGTCATCTTTCAATAAAGCTTGTCTTTTGTAGGTTCAGACTGCCTCTGGTCTATATTTGGGTCCTACCTACAGAGAAACTTCAAGGGTAAAGACAGGCCTGGCTATGAGGCATTTGCGTCATCATTTTGATTCGGGTCTGTGAAATTGGTGCTTATGAATAGGGTATATGGTAGCCTTGTAGAACTGTGCAAGGAACAGAATAATTTTGCTTGACTAAATGGTATGAAGGTCAAACAACTTTTAGACTGACTGGCTGAGAGCTTTTCAAATTTTAGGTGTGAGGACTATATGAGACATGCATTTTTGATTAAAAACCGCATATAAATAAACCATGTATGACTGTTAAAGTGATTCACATTACCAATTGTGACCCTTGATGAAACCACGTTTGACACCCCTGTTCAAGGTCAACTTTATATTCTTTGTGAGGTGAGTTTGTGTTTTCATTTCATTCCTGGAGTTGACGAGTTCTCTCCACTGGGTTTCATGGTCTGCTTGCTGCAGATTTATGAGGTGCTCTGGTCTCCTAATGTCACATTCAGACTTTGGCTGTCAGTTTGGCTGGCTCGACACAAGAGACTACTTGACCTTAGGTCATATGCATTGCTATGGTAACCCATCCCACAGGCACAGTTACAGATAGCAGAATGACAAAACTACCAGTCTGATTCTTAGTCTGTTTGGACCAACAGTGCCTCTAGGAATATGAATGCTGGACATGTGGTAAGCAGTACCATACATACAGTCGTGTGTATGTGCGCAATCTGCGAGTATAATGAATGTCTGGGACATAAGAACTGTAAAAGGGCACTCAACAAGCAAGGTGGCCTCACACCCTGACTTCTGCTTCACTAATGAACTTCACCATTGGCACAGAGCTCAGTTCATCTGCAGTGCAGACTGAAAGGACAAAGTGACCTCAGAGTAAGGAGAAAAAGAAGAGGCCCCATCTAGCAATGTCCTAACACGGCACATAATGAGTTTGGCACGTCCCACTTCCCTTCCACACTTTCACAGTTGTTTTAAAATAAAGTGTGTGTTTTTGTGCCTGCGCGGCTGTAAGTGTGAGTGTTTGTGTCCGAGAAAGTCAGTGTCCACATTCTCAGTCCCAGTGGCACAGAGGGACTCAGAGGGGCCTGAGGTCAGCTGCTCAACTAAAAATAGAAATAAAGGG
>VUQG01019742.1:29504-56225 GCA_015106755.1 Etia nguti | reverse complement strand
TACTCATAGGGGTTCATATGATTGTTGGGTTTTTCTCTGTATCTATTATTGTACGATCTACTGTACAATATAAAGCGCCTTGAGGCGCCTGTTGTTGTGATTTGGCGCTATATAAATAAAACTGAATTGAATTGAATTGAATTGATTGAATTAAATATTTCTATCAAGTAAAAACTACTTATTTATTTATTTGTCTTTTATAGCTGAATATAGAAACTGCACACTAGACTAGTTCATTGTTTTTAGACATCTTTCAGAGTACAGATGGCAGAGAGAAGGGGATCTTTCTGGACTTTTGCATGCTAGGTACAAAGAACCATGATCGACCTAAAAGTTTCCAAGTAAATACTGCGAACGGTGGGTGTTGCAGTTTGTTCCATTAACATAAACTATCCCATATGGAAAAGATATATATAAATCTTATAAAGTTTGTATCTGTCTTGTGTGAAACTTGTATGAAAAGCATACAAGAGTGAAAGCAGATGTAAGATCCCTTGAAAAATTATATAAATGAATCTTGTATGTTTTGGATACTTACTAAAACAATATATGAAAGTAATGAGAAAGTGGCCACTTTCATGAGTAAATCATATAAGCCTTATATGATTCACTATATGAAGTAGGCCACATCTTATGCAAGTCTTTTATAAGTTTTTTCTATTTCTTTTCCATATGGGATTGCTTTGCTGTATCAGTCCTTTCCACTTTTTCGGCTTGTGTAATTGTGTGGTTTAACACTGCTAGTTAACACTAGTTAACGCTGCTTAAAATCATTTTTAGTAGTAATTTAATATTAAGGCTTGTGATTTATAGGTAGATCAACACTTAAAAATAACTGAAAAGATATGTGTAACAATCAACACAAACAGCTGACGACGATATGAGCTGTACACCATACAGAATCAAACTGTTGCCATTCCCTCTTCTTTATAACTTATATGTTCCTATTGCATTTTTAATAGGTCCAAATTATTAGTAACTGAATGTTTTCTTTAAAATTTTCAGTCTACTGCACAAAGTCTACTATACCATTCTACTGTGCCAAGTCTAATGTGTGCCTTATAATGAATTATACCAGTCATTGTAACGATTTTCATTTGGAAAATGAAAATTTACAAATATAAAAAATGACGAAAGTAACGTTTTGGGATGTACAACCAAAACAATGACCAGAACTTTCTTGATAATTTGTCTAGACTAGATAAGCCTTCAGTCAGCAATAAGTAGCTGGAATATGAAAATATTAAAAAAAAAAAATATGACAACAAAAGTATGACAGTAGGTAAGAAAAACTTAGATTTCTGGTTTTTGTAGAAATATACTCTTTATGTTAAAATGAGCAGAATTATGGGTTATGTAGTCGGTTTCTGTTAAGTGTGGTTCAGTAAAGAAGAAATTCAACACAGAACAACAAACAACATATTAATTTTCTAGAAACCAACACAGAAAAGGGCAGCTCAGTGTTAGTTATATTCATATCATTTTGGAAGAGCAGTAAATTTCAGGCACCTAACTTTTTGATATGAATTTACACATTGGTAGTAAAATTTCAATCCATGAAGTAAAGAAAGTATGCAGTCCTCTCAACTGCCTCCTTTGTAGTAGTTGTAGCTATGTGGGTGGAGGTGTGAATAAGGTTCAGCCACATTTCTTTCTGCTTTGATCTATCTCCTCTTGTAGGCAGCGATGGTTCCCCTCAGTGGCCATAACACACCAACAAGATTAAATTCAGGCAGAATGAATACATTTGCTTCTTTTGAATTGGATGACTGGATGCTCCACTTTGGCTCTGATCCATGTTAAATTTTGCTGAATTTTACAAAAAGTGTTCAAGTGCAAGTTTAAATTAGTGGGATATTTTTAAAGAAGTTACAGGACACACACAACTTAATAAGACAAAAACAGGGTTTGTACAATTCTAGCAAACTTCACATGACACATTTAACACAGTCTGAATTCTCTTAGGCAAGCTTTCTTGTAATTTCTTTAGTCCTCAGGAATAGTTCTCCAGACTTCTTAAAGGACTTTCCAAAGCCCTTTGTTCGAATATGGGTGTTTTTTGTTCCCTTCTCTGTCAAGATGATCCCACACTGCTTCAATAATGACCAGTCCATGAGGTCCATGGTGTTTTTTCTATCCAGGTATGCTTTTACTGCATTGGCAATGTGTTTTGGATCACTACCATGCTAAGAAATGAAGCCACTGACAATCAGATGCTTTCCAGATGGTATTGCTTGATGGATGAAAATGTGATTTTTCTATATTTATAATTTGATCAGTATGACAGAGATCCCCAACATCACTGGCTAAAATGCATCCCCAACCCGTGAGTCTCCACCATGTTCAGATAGCTGTAGACACTCACTGTTGTGTAATGACTGAACCAAAAATTTCAAACTTGATACAATTTCTGACAAGGCTTCAGATCAGGTCTTTGGTGGATTCTTCCCTATCTCTTAAGGAAATTGCTTTCAGACACTGTTCATCCGTTGCAGATGCAGATTTCTATCGCTGTCACTTCTTCTTTTATCTTCCACTTGTCCAGTTTCCTCAAATTTTTTTAATGACACACTGCATACCATGGCGTTGTGACCTAATGGCTCTTTGGCAGTCATCTTGTTGGTGCAAAAATATTCTTTTATGCCTGTCAGACAACATTTGGCATGTTCTCTAGATTCAAGTAGTGACAGAAATGGAAACAAGCTCTGTATTTTTGTGGCAGGTGGCCAATCAAAAAGCAGCCAATGTCCAAAGAAAAGATTTGACATACCAATAGAATGCATGGAGAAGTATTGCTTAAGGCCACTTTTAAAAGTTACTCATTGGCTCCAGAAGTTTCCACACTATTGTACTATCATTATTATTAGTAGTAGTAGTAGTAGTAGTAGTAGTTATTTTCATGCTATTTTGTTATTTATAATTTGATTCACTGGTCAAAAGATAGAATGACTTGATGATGCACTATTTGTTTTGCCCGTATGTCTCATTTTATGTGTACATAAGGCCAGTTAGCTAGCAATGGGAGCCGATAATGTCTTTTATATATAGAACATTAAAAAACAAATCTAAGCAGCTGAGTGCTATGTGTCAGCAAAGGCAACAGCTGTGGATGGAGGACTGGAAATTTAGTAATTAAACGCACTATAATGTTGACTCATTTTTGTAACATGTAGTGGACATGTGTAATTTCCATTTGCACAGGAGTCCAGCCACTTTTCCTCTTCTAGCCCACGTATTACATCATGTAGATTACTCTGCCATCATTGCTCACTAGCCGCCTTCCTCAGAGCCCTGACTGCATAACAGTATTAGCAGTTCTGACAGCACTACAGCTAGCCACTTTGGGATAGCTTGTTTTTTTTGTTGTTTTTTTTGTTTTGCAATCTGCAGGGAAGACTAGAGAGCACTCTGCTTGATCAGAGCAGCAGACCACAGCCAGCAAATGCTACGTGACAGAACACACATAGCTTATTGATGATGGCATGTTTCATTTTGATGGTTCAAGCAAATCCTAAACATGCCTTTACAGTTCCATTTTCAAAAACTCAGCCTGAGGTAAAGAATACTGGATCCTACTAAAAAGCTTGAGCACATCCACAGAGCGAGGTTGCCCTTTCAGTTGTGCTTTGTCTTCCATCCTCATGGCAGTTCAGAGAAAATATCTTATATGTAGGGGTATCTGAGAGCATATATCTATGCGCTTTTGTCAGCCTCTCCAGTATACATTTTATGACTTGGGAGCTCTGTAGCTAGAAGATATAGTGGCGGGGTGCAGCACGTGACATTGCAGAAGAGAAATTTGCACTGAGGGTTGTCATATGGTGTGTGGATATGGTGTCCATAAACCCTGAGGGTAAGAATGATAAAAAACCCTGTTTTGTTGTATTGCAGGGGAGAATTCTCCCATTAACTTTGGTTTGATTGCATATAAACATGGCACGCAGGCGGCAGAGTGCTTGTTTCCAGAAATCCCTGGCTGAGCATTGCTGTATCTGCTGCCAAGTGAGGTAGGTTACATGGCTGGGAGCAGAGTAGCCTCAGCCATGGATGGCAGCCTGCAAAGACCACTGTCTGGTGCCAGGGTTACGGGTATGTAAAGGGAGGCAAATGTGCCCATTACACTCTTCCTCACCAGCCGAGTGTGATCTGCTACTCTCCCTCCCTCTATCTCTGTCCTTCTTCCATTTGGATCAAGCTCCAGCTCCAAACGCCTTTCAGCAGCTTTCTCTTTATCACACTGATACACTCTCGTACCAAGAATATAAACACACTGACTCACTCACACACAGATTTTCAGCCTTCAATCCAACCCATGCTGTACAGACAAATCAACAGTTGGAGCCAGAGGCTTGCTGCCCATCTGGTCGGCCATTTCCAGCCGGTCCCAGCGTGCAAATGAAAAAAAAAAAAAAAGAGAGAAAACCATCTAATCCCCATCCTGACTTAGAAGTAGAGGGTAGTTTCCCCCAGTCAAAGTCAAGGATGGCAAATACAACTCTGTCCCCAAACTCTCTAATCTCTCTGCCTTTCATTACGCTTTGCTTATTCTCACTCTTTGTCTCACACTCACCCACACACCTCGCCTTTTCTCTCTCTCTCTCTCTCTCTCAGTCACAAAGTATATATCCTGTGGAGGTTTCATTGTACTAAATCCAGGGGGGAAGGCCCACTTTGCAGACACAGCAGCAGCTGATGTACTGTACTCTGCAGTGATTAGTGGGAGACTGGCTCACTGCAACTGTCAAGGCGAGGGCCGAAAGACCTGGCAATTGTGTCAAACACTGGAGCAGATTGCAAAGTGCACTTTAAAAGCACTTCTTCATTTATGCTGGAGATTATTTGGCTCAAATTCGGAGTTGTTAGTGATGCGGCACATTTTTTTTATTTTTTTTATTTTTTTTTGCTGGCCTAGTTTGCACTCATAGAGGAATGAATCATAAACAAAGCCTTGTTGTGCAGATGATAGGGCTTTTATTGCGGAATGTAATATTGTGCTATCCAGATTCTCTTTGCCTTCTGGCAGTGGCAAAATATGTGGCTAAATAAAACTCACTTTGGCTTACACAGTCATAATTCTGTTAAGGGGAAAAAAATAAACATGAATGCGTTACCAAGAGCAGCAACAATGTCAGCAATTTTAGCAATAAGCTTTACTGCATAAGAGAGTTACTTATTTGGCTGCAGAACGCCTTTGCAGTCTTGTGATTTTATTCAGGGAAGATTGGCTGGAGAGGCACATGTTTCTTTTATCCACACTTTTTTTTCCTTTTTTTCCCATGTAGCTGCAAAACACTGCACTTCACACCTGGGAGCATCATTCTATAGCCATTGTTTTCAGTAGCTGGCCAGTGAGCAGCTCCAGTGAAGCAGTGGGAGGTTAATTGGATAGCTCAAGGGCATTTTGATCTTTGTTGTCATGGGAGCACACATAGGTACTTGTTCTCCTTCCCTAATCAAATTTTAAAGCAGGTTTGAAAAGCTGACCTTCCAACACAGGCCTTCTTCATTTCTGACCCATATGCTGTAAATGCTGCACATACAGCAGATTTGTATGCCAGAGCAAGAAATGAGCACCTGTTCGAGTTAGAAACAAATTTAAATGTCATCACCTCCTTCGATTTGAAGCAGCGAAGTTGTTGCTTTGGCTTCATTCTCAGATGACAACTGAAGCTGTCAAAACAATATGTGAAATCCTTCAGAACAAGTTGTTCCTTGTACACAACAGAAAGATGACTTCCCATTCTTTGTTGTGATTTTTTAGCAAATGACTAATGACAGTTGTCTGCAACTGAACAAAATTATGGTTGTACCTGTCACGGCAAAAGAGATGTTTCTTTTTAAGTACTTTTATTCTTCAAAACATGCAGGTATTACTTCTTTATCTAAGTCATCCCGTGCAGAATAGTTCAAGTAAAGGTCAAAACATGCTGAAACCACAGGTTTATAAGACTGTTCAAAAGTCTTGAGCCACCCTCATTACATTTTTGCAATTTTTTAAAAGTGTTGTTGTGTTGTCTTTAAAAGTGTAAAAAGACAGAAAATTATTAATTTGCTACTTTTTCACTCATTTTTATTCCAGTCCTCGTACCTGACCATTTTAAGAAGATCCATCCATTGATCCATTCATTTTCTGCCGCCTTTCTGGGTTCAGCTCATGGGGGCAGCAGTCTGAGCAGAGAAGTCAGCCTCGGTGTGTCCCCGAATGAGCTGGAAAAGGAGGCTGGGATGAGATATATCTGGGCTTCTCTGGTCCGACTGCTGCCCCCGCCATGACTGAAATGTAATCTGAGAGATATAATCTCTATGCTGGAAAGTCCTGGCTCTGCTGCAGTCTTCTTCTGGTAGTACATGGCCCGAATACCTCACGGAGGTAGGAGGTGTCCAGGAGGCATCCTAGTCAGATGCTCGAACCACCTCAACTGGCATCTTTCCATGTGGAGAAGCAGAGGCTCTACTTCAAGCCCCTCTTGAGTGAAGAATTTTAAGAAAAATGCTTCTTGATGTTTGCTGAACCACTTAACACTGACCTACAAGTCCTCAGAGCACCTAACTCAAGGGAGGAAATAATTTTGAGATGCATCTGACCCTTGAGTGGATTCATTCACTGTTCACTGAAGCCTCATCAGAAATGGTCCTGGCGTAAGGGTGGATGTCAAAAGGTCATTCTTAAGGAAAGGAAACAAGAAGCGGTATACCAAATTACACAAGAACTGGACAGAAAATCTGTGACAACAGCATGACAGTGATCCCAAGCACACTGTCAATGCAGTAAAAACATACCTGGATAGAAAAACGCACAATGGAACATTGTCAGTCATTGACTGGTCCCAGACCTCAACATTACTGACGTAGTGTGGGATCATCTTAAACAAACATATCCTTCAAGAAGCCTGGAGAACTATTCCTGAATACTACCTTAAAGAAATGACAAGAAAGCTTCTCTAAAAGAGTTTAAGCTATGTTGAAGAATAAAAGCGATCATACCAAATATTGACTTCTAAACCTGTTAGAACTGTACAAACTCAGGTTTTGACCTGTATACTTTATTTCCATGAATGATTGCACATTTCACTAAATAGCTGAACTTAAAGGGATGACTCAAGGCTTTGCACAATACTGTAAGTCATAAATGCGAGTATTGTGCAGTTTTAATCAGTTGTTTTTAAATTTTCAGCTCTTAAGATACATTTTCCAAAACAGGTCATATATGTAGCAAAAACCACTTGACGTGACTCGTGGAAAAACTTTCATTGATTGTTTAAATTACAGCTTGTCTGTCAATGCAAAAGTCATTATGACTAAACTGTTATTTTTCCTTAGGATAACAACCTTTATTGTGTATTAAAGTGAATGCTTTTCACCTATCAGTTCAAAAGCACAAGGTCTTTCTCTTCTTTGACGGTCAATAGTGTTGTGGTTATTATTCAAAGGCAGTAAAGTATAACACATTTCTTGGAACTCTTTTGAAAAATTAATGCATTGTTACTTATTTACACAGTTGACAATGAAATTGGCCTTAGCTGCACTGTCACATGCTTAGCATTTAACGATATAAACATAAGGCTAGGGTGTCACACTGACACAAATTCCAGTTCTAATGAAGACACACACACAAGTGCTTTCAATTAGTATTAGTGTTTAAGTTTTAACACAATGTGACAGCACTTTTTTAACAGCACAAACAGGTATGGTGGGAGGCTACAGTACTAAAAGCCTGACCGCTATGTTTGGTCTTGGCTTTCCGAAGGACTTTGTTCTTATGGTTTGTTCAGATACTTTGTAAAGCTAAGATGTGCTGCCATGTTGTTTTTAGAGAGAAGAGGCATTCTCCTGGTAATCACTCCAAACAAGCCATACTTACTCGGGCATTTTTATCTCATGAACTTTAACATTTAAAATGCTAATGCTGATCTTGAGTTTTTTGCTTTTTCTCTGAGTATTACACAGACTGATGTTGACATGAATTTGCTGCATCCAATCCTGGGAAAACTAGCAACTCTTATCCATGTTTTCCACTGTGAATAATCTACCTCACTGTACAATAATAGAGTTCAGATTGCTTGGAAATGGCCGCGTAAACCTTTCCAGGTTGATGGGACGCAACAATTGCTTCTTTAAGATCGTTGCTACTGTCATTCTTCCTTAGCATTGTGTTAACACACCAGAAACTTTTATAGAGGTGCTCACACAGCACCTGATGCTACTTACCCTCTTGTACTTAGTTTTTTGCTTTTTTACATATTGCTTATGCATTTTGGCTTATTTTTTGTTAAACAAATATTAACACTGCACTATGTCATGTTCATTTGAGGCCTGCTAAGGACCAGATTATTTGGATTATATTCTTATATGTAAAACCTTAGAATTGCCAGAGGGTGTTCTTTGTTTTTACCATGAGTTCACCTCCATGATCAGATGTGATTAAGCACAGACATGCACTGCACTGCCAATTTCTGTTCATGGTCAGGCTTTTTTTTCAGGAATGTGGACATACATGTTCATAGAAGAATCTTAATAGAGAATAACCATCACAGTACAACTTCACTAAAAGCTACTAAGTACCTGATATGTAATGGGAAATTAAGCAGTCAGAGCTTTTAGGCATTATTTTGTAAGGATAATTCTATATCTAATGCAATTGTCCTTACACACACTCACGCACACACACACACACCTGTTATTGTCTGCTTCCTGTCTCTCGCTCATTCAGCTCCTCTTGTCCTTACCACTCCTCTCTATCTGTAGCAGTCCCACTACCAGATCACTGTTAAGACTATAATTAATGTGCAAGTAACACTCAGAGATCATTTTGGGGAGAAAATTATACTTCTGGCATGTGTCCACTTTGAGATTTTTTTTTCTTTGTCAGAAAATTCATAAAAAGAAATAATGCAGGCAAAATTCCCCAGATACTTCTTTGATTGTGAGGTGCAACAGGTCCTATGTTTAAGTGTGTGATAAGGACCCAACACACACACAGGATTTCGTGCACGCGTAAGTCAGTTTTATTTTGTTTTAGCAACTGTTTTGACGGTTCTCGACACCAGTCACTCAGGAACAGCTGCTCCATTCCACATCCACTCCTCCATCTCCGCCGTCACTATATATACACAGTGACGTTGAGCGCTCACACCTGCCCTCTCTGCCACACCTCGGCGCCGCTCTGCGAGCTCATTGTACCGCCCCTCCACTGCAGCAGGCCAGAGACCACACCCCTGCCACAAAGTGATACCCTGGTTTCTTCATTCAGATCAAACCACAGTTTCAGGTCATAAATCCTGCTGCTACAGCTAACCAGATTAGCTTGCATGACATCTTGCGGAGTGTTGTCTCAGAAACTTTAAAGTTAACTGCAATGCTTTCGTCCCTATTGGTTGAACAAAAAAGTGGCAGTTTTCATTAAAGTTGAGAATAACTGCTTTTTCTCGTTTCCTCTGTCATTTGATAAACCCACTCCTGATGGTTTCACTCATTTTGGAAATACCTGCAATTGTTATCCAAGTTTGGAAGATGCCACTAATCTCACTGTTGTAGAAGAGAAAGAATCAGGTGAAGTACACACTTCTGCATTCTGATTGGCTACCTCCCTGGACTTTTTTGGGGGGTAACAACAATAACAATAATACTTTTTATATTTATAACAATTGGCAATAATAATAATAATGTGCAATATAACAATGTGCAATAAACATACACTTATTCTTCATTTTATTATTTAAGTTACTGTGTCGTGTCGTGTTATGTTGTACGTAGTGCCGATGTAGGATAGTTTTCCAATTTCATTGTACTATTGTACTACGTATGACTGTGCAATGACAATAAAGAGTTATCTTATCTTATGACATCATTAGGTAGGTTTTATTTGTTTTTTCCTCTTGGATGGGCCCCCAGCTGTGTGTGGGGCCCCTGGAGAATCTTACCTAGAACAGAGATCAAAATAAATGAACAGTAGCAGGCAGTTTAAATCCCATTCCTTTGTTTTATAAGTTGTGATTACTTTAAAAAAAGGCGCATTTAGCCATGAATATTTGATGGTAATTTCCAAATTAATTACAAAACACCTCCAACTGAAACAAGGCAAATTATTTTCCCGGTGATGACTTGTATAATGAAATAACATATTTCCAAAATAACGTACTTTGGAAAGTAACGCTGTTCAACTGACAGAAACCTGAAAGCCTCTATTTTGCTCACAAAATATAGACAAACAATCACTGTAGACAATTAATTTTCCCTAATGTTCCAAAACATTTGCAGATGCTGAAAAAGCAACTACACATGTCACCAAAAGGGAGTCTATAGCAAAAAAAACCCAAAACATATTGAAGGAATTCCACAAATGCAAGACTACAAAAGCTACAAAAACTAGCAGTAAGTGTGACTTTTATTAGAATAATATTCCTCCTCATGATACGTGCAAACTGTAAGTGCTCTTGACGTGAGTGTCTGGAGAGTATTTAAAAGTATTTACGTTGATCCGCAACAGCAGTCGATTAACCTTAGAGAATTATAGTCTGGTACTTTAGAAGCCACTAGTACAAGACCTTTGAGGAAATTAGAAGATAAGGAACGTTTTAATAATTCTGGTTTACAGTGACTTATTTGTTGATATAAAAGCTTGATTTGTTCAATTACTTAAAGGCTTTACAGGTTAACTGTAGTGTTTTGCTTGCCTGATAAATATTCTAAAGGAATGAAGAAAAACTGTTAAGACTCGAAAGGTCAAAGGTAGAAAAATGTGATATTTGGGTGGAAGTATGAGCTGATACCAGATAGGAACAAACTTATTATATTCTAAATAATACACTGTAAAAGGGCAAAAACAGTTACAAATACAAAATGGCAATAAGGACGAACAGAGTTATTTCCTGTTGTTTTCCTATAGAAATGTAATGTTCCAAAAAAAAAAAAGAAATCTTCAGTTATGAACGTCCCTTGAGGTCATAGTACTCAGTCACGAGAAAGCAATGCATAACAACTGGCTGCATGCGTATGACTGATTGTGGAATGGATGATGAGGAAGTGCCATCACATACAGCGCGAAAAGTCCGAAGAGAGCAGTTCAGTTTCAAACACTTTACTGATACATGCAACTTGAATAAGTAAGCGTGACGGACAAAAGAACATAACAAAACACTGAGGCCGGCTGACACTTAAGTAAAATATCTGACCACAAAGCACAATGCTTGACATTGCTTTTAAAGCCTACTCCATAGCCTGTAGCCCCGAAGCTGTCGTCTTTTCAGGTGACTTTTGGTTCCAGATAACTAGACCTGTGAGAGCACTGTGGACCCTACTCTAGCTTACTGTGGTGTGAAATTGCATACGCAACCTTGAAATGATTCCCACAATAGCAGATGGTCTTAGCAATGGAGAAAAATACATTTTGCTCGCCTGTCTGAAGAAGGAAGGTGACAATAAACGAAAGCTTGATTAGAAAACGGCACCCGGGGGGTTATGACAGGTGACGGCAGAATGAGCCTCTTCACATTCCTAACTGAAGAAAAATAAATTTCATCTTTGATGGAGCACACTATAAAAAGGTTTATTATTATTTTTGGTTAAAGTATATATCTTTATTTATCTTTTTGCAGTTCCTAGGCCTCAAAGGACGGAAACTGGTTTGAGCTTCAACAATATGTTCACAGTAAAACAACCAAAGGAGCTGCTCTTAATGAATATTATTAAATTATTATCTGCAATATGTTTAGGAATTTAAAAAAGTATATCCAAATGTGATGACAGATAGGTAAATACGTTTCCAATGTTCTACATCAGGGGTATCACATTTAAAGCCCGGGGGCCACCTATCGAACACACTAGACAGCTTTGAAAAAAGGATGGCATACATTTTTATTCTATTTTCAAGAGTTTTACAGCTTTTCCTATTAACAAAGCCATCCCATGTGGCTATTCATACTGAACAAATGTTATTAAGTAATAGTTACATCATTAAATGACAGAAAAGCACAGACTGTCAAAATGTAATATAAACATGAGATATAGCTAATGTTACAATGTCCTACGACCTGACACTCTAAGCAGAGAAGAGCCAGGAAAGTCTTAGCACTTAGCACTAGAGTCTTCTGAATAAATCATAATGTACAAAGCAGCTCTCTTCTGTTTGTTAAGGATGTTAAGGACGTTCATATAGAAACATGCATATGAACAATATCGTTATAGTCAGTTTGATTCTATCCAGAGCTTTTTTCAGATACCCCATCAAAACTGCATCTTGTTGGTAGTGATCAACACTAGTTTAGTCAGCCAAGGCCAAGTGTGCCTTTGAAAATGTTTAAGTTCTCCTGTTTCTTTCTCTTGTATTTACAGGCTCTGAATGGACTGATCCCACTAAACATTGGATGTTGGGTAGACGTGCAGATCATGCCTATTTTGGGTCTATTCTGGACATCTGCAGGACTTCCGAACTAGGTCCACAATTTGTACGTCCAACCATGAGCCAACCTGGACATCGATATGACGTTCAACATTTGAACTTTGGACTGGGTAATTTTATGGACATCATATGGACGTCTATGAAATGTGCAGGGAATTTACATGATCCATAAATGTAATATTTTATTTACAAATATCAACATTGTTGTATTTAAAATGATACATATGATTATGGATTATTTATAAACAAACACGATTTATTGTGTGTTAGCCTATTGATTTATTCAGTACATGTGGGTTTTTTTTTGTTTGTTTGTTATTGTACATTTTACTGTTTTTCTTTAACTGTTTTATTTATTTTAATTAATCAACTTGTTTGTAACCATGTTAAAATTGTCATTTATTAAAATATTCAAAACATTGAAATCCACGTTAAAATGTAAAAGTATTTGAAAAAATTTGGAATTCCTTTTAAAAGGAGTAAAATGTGTTTGATAAAATAAAAAGAGTATTTGCATAATATATGGTTCATTTTTATTTTTGTGGGGTTGGAATCCAGTTTTATTGTGAATTAAGAGGAAGCGAGGGTAGGAGCGCCAGGTTCAGGGTGTGGTGTGTCGCAAGGAGAATATTGTAAATAAAGCATCCAGGTGCCTTCAGCGCTGTGTGCCTTGGGTCCTTCTTACCACAATATGAAACTACAGTTTAAGTCCTTCCAAAAAAAAAAATCATAAAACCATTTAATGGAATGTTCATAGTGTGATTATCCACTGAATCAAATACTTGATTTATCAGAAGTGCCACACAGAAATAATGAGGACACGTACAGTACAGTAGCTGATGTTCTGTGACATGAACTAAAACTACATGATAGCGCTGATTGCCAAGTTTGATTTGATTCCATATACAGTTTCCGCTCAGTATATACTTGGAAGTCTACTAAAGAAAGAAGAGGAGATATGATGGAAAGAAAGGAAAAGAAGAACAGGCTACGGCACAACTCAGATAATGCACACAGCCTCAAGGGCCTGGAAATTTTCCATTGCAAGTGCAAAGCTGATAATAATCAAGAAATTACAATACAAGCAATTTTATGACATCCTTATTGTGCATCAAAGTGCACTTTAAACAAGGGAACTTGCTAAAGATGCTGAATCATAAAAAAGCAGTATGAGTGGACTGGTGCTTTAAAACCAGACTGTTTGTTTGGTGACTCTGGCAATGATTTATGAGGCAAATTCAGATGGAACCATTTTCTCATTAGAGAGAAAAACATTGAACCAACCTCCTCTCTTACAGCTTAGTGAACTAAATGCTCAGTGATTGATGCTGACGCTGATGTGGTTAGTGCACATTCAGACTCCCAATCTAAATTGCAGATGATGTCAGAGCACATGTGGCTGCCATCTCTGCACTCTTCTATATTCAAACAACACAAGCAAATAATGAATTACTTTTAGGAGGTCAATAGATCCACATCACTTATACTTGTTGATTTAGTGTCATTAGCTATTTAATCACAGCAAATATTCAGTGCAGACACAATTTAAGTGGACAAGCGCCAACTGTTGCTTCACTTTTCTCTGCCCTTTCCTTTGCGTCTATTCCTTAGCATCCTTTTCTGATACTCTCTCATCATGCACCCACTGTTTCGCTCAATTCTTATCTTAGGTTCACACTGCAAGTGTCCTAATCAAGTTAGTAAGTCCATTTATCTGTTGCATTGAGGAATCAAAGAACCGTAGCTGATTGATCATCAGTGAGCTCAGTCATCATTTGTCCAGCAAATCAGATTTGCAAGCATTCTCTGCTAAATGGATTTATTTTTCATCTTCTGCGGCAAGTGTCAAAATGGACAACACTGTGATCTTTAGATCTTGTATTTGAAACGATATCTACCGCAAAAATCCCATGTGAAAGACTGAAAGGAAACACCAATCATCCCCATGAAAGTCATATGAGATACGTGCACAACCACCAAAACCTCCCTTTCTTTGTGGTTGCAGTGGATAAACACACAAACACATTAGCAGTGAGAATTTACAGTGAGTGTAAATCCTCATGTTTGTAGTTATCAATTAAATGTGGTATGTTTGATAAATGCCTGAAAATGTTATTTTACAAAATAGTTTTAGCTTTCAGTACCTAACTAGATGTTACACTGGGCCAGTTTTGTTTTTCTGGGATGAAGTTTTACGGTCATTTGAGGAATCCAGAAACCTATTTGAACTCTTCTCATTGTTTGATTAATCATATTCTACTAGACCTCTGTTGCTCATTCATCTCCCATGGCAGTGGCCTGGGGCCACCTGGTTCCTGCTGGCACACCACACCTCTGGCTGTGGCTGAGGTGCATTGAGGGGAATTTAAGGGCCAGGTTTCAATGAAAGTAGACAGAATAATGTGTGAAATAAAAAAATACCTGGTCCTGCTGCATAGTAAGTTGGCAGATCATTTATGGAATACAGCATACTGATGGTGTAGTGATTGGAACAGGCCCCTCACAGCACGGAAATTCTGATTTCAAACCAGACTGTACATAAAAGATGATCACAGACACTATTATGTCTGAAGCATCAACTTTAGCATTCTGGATGTTGTTTTTTATCGTCCAAAGTCATCAAAACTTGATGAGAAGGACTGCTAAGCTATCAGCAAACACTACCTAGCTTTATTGGCATAGACACATGTACCATGTAATAAATGACATAAAGAGAACTTCCCAAAAGCTACACTATAAATGGCCACACAGCAAACCATTTTATTTGTCTGGTAATTCTGTTAAAAATGTTCTAAAAGTATTAGAGGTGCTGAAAAGAATGACACCATACAAGGCATGGTGAACAGTTTTTAAAGGTGAAATATGGAGCTGAAATCAAAAGCAGTCAGAAACAGCCAATTATACCCTTGACCCCCAGAGGGTTAACGCTGAAATCTATGAAGACTGACTCACTTTGGAGCCAGCCTCAAGTGGCCACACAAGGAACTGCAGTGTTTACCACTTCAATAATAGCTTCATTTTTTAACCCAGATGTGTGTGTATAGAACATAAGAATTTTTACTGAGATACACAAACTCTTGCACGTGCCACATCTGTGTGTAAATGTATGCAAAGTCTGCTTCTTTTGGTGGAAAATGCTCTCTAATACTTCTTCCAGTAAAGTGTATATATATATGTGTGTGTGCAGCATGTTTGGACAGGTCAGATCTAATGATAATTAGTGAAGGGGGGGGAAGTAAAGCGTTGGAAAGAGTCTCCACAAAGCTCTATTTATAGCAGACCTGGTCCAGAGGCAGGAAGCCTGCAGGGAGAAAAAACAAAGTCATAGATCAGCCTGAGGGGAAGTAATTAGGACAGATATTTAAACTGAATAATGCAGACTTGCTAAAATATTGAAACCACCTAAACTTTATTAATTAAGTGCTAATCTGGTGAACAGACTTGTTTCATGTCTTCCTTACTCTGTGCCAGCTGAATTATTCAGGGACACGAAGGCATGCAGGACCGATAACACTCTGCCGTACATGTCATCAGTACTCTCGTTAAGAGATGATTAAAGGCACGCTCCACCTCAGCACTCGTGCGTCAGCAGTCTGCTATTACAGTTGATATGGTTCTGGAATAACCACCATAGTGAGTCAGTCACACTACGGTAGTCTAACAAGGTCACTTTGAAGCTGCAGCAGTGCAGAGTCAGTGAAGATTTGTTAGGAGTTTTAAAATGGTATTCAATTACACATGGCTAGTCAGGCATGTGTGCTTGAGCACACAGAGAGACAACCAGACACTTGGTCATATGTAAGTCGGTGAATGTACCACGCTGCATACCCAGGGGTCAGATAAACAGTTCCACTTCAGTAGTATCTGGTAAACAAATACCACGGTTAATTTACGCTTTTGCTGCCTGACATAGTCATGTCCAAGGTTATAGTTGAAACTTGCCCTCTGCTTCTAATCCCTTCTCCACTTTCTATTTCTTCTCTTACTCCTCTTATCCATCTTCTTTCTCTCTCGCTCTCATGCACTTCCTCATTTAAGTCTCCCCCTCTCTTCTCTCCCATCTCTCCTTTCTTCTTTTGTTCATGCTGCTTGAGTTTCACAGATGGAGTGACTTGAGGCCATGGCAGTTATGCAAAACAGAGTTCAAATAAATGTAGGGCTCCCACAATGAAAATGGCATAAGAGGCATGCACACAAACACGCATCCAACTCCTTTATGGTGTGAACATTTTGCGGTGGAGGTAGTAAAGTACATTTAGGATTTCATTATTATAAAACCAGGGAGGTTTTGTGTGGTTTTTCTCTTTGTTTTTTGTTTTTTTATGTGTTCCTGGCTAAAATGAAACCATTATTCAACCACACATCAAGACATATTTAGGAAAAAGAACCCAGATCAGTCTGACCCTGAGCAGATTAAACTGTAATCAGGGGAAATGAATTATTCCCTTGACAGTACAAAGTCAATGAGATGCCATGTGGTTACTTCTCGGTTTTTTGTGGGGGGGTTTATATAACTAAAGGTAGCTGGTCTGCCTTATTTAGTACAGTGTAAAGTCTAGTAAGCAGTACTGTATACTATGTATACCATATGAAAAATTCCATACTGAAATTATATGTTTTTTATTACTGGTATTTTCAAGAGCTGGGTATGATTGTAACAGAGTCATGACTAGTGTTATCACATCTAAAAGTGTGCTTAGATTAGCTAGTTAACCTTCTAAATATGTCCACAGAGTGTTAGTATATGTGACAGAAAGCATACTATGGACTACACAAGCAACGAGCTCAGCAGTGAGCGCTTTTTGAGACTGTTGATAAACAGTCATGCCATTCTTTGTTAGCACAGCTTATGCAGACTGGGTCACTCTCATGCTCTCTTCAAATTCAGTGTATGGACACTCTGGAATTGTGTCCATACTTTTAAAATTAATTTAAAATTAATTTAAAATTAATTTTAAAATTAATTTAATTAATTAATTTGCCCTCTGTTACGATGAGCCTGTCTGGCCCAGACCAGTGATGCAGGTACGCCATTTTTCACAGATTTTATAACATTCTTATGAATGCAAAGTTTTCATTTCCCTGAGTATATCTCCTCCCTTTTAAACCAAAATTCTACAGTACTGTGCAAAACTCTTAAGCCGTCCGTTATTTCTGGATACTGTGCATCCAAGGAGCCAGGCTTTCTTATATTTTTATTTCTTTTCAGTGGTCTTGAGCAATACTTCTGCAACAGTTCTCCTTTAAACAATTTCGTAGGATACTGAAATTGCCTTTTCACTCATTTTCACTGTAATCATTATACTTGACCATTTTAGCTGAGAATTTGTGCGGTACAAAAAGAACCTAAAACCCAAAGTGGGCAGGCCTAAGAAACTATCTGCAGCAAATAAACAGTGTCTTAAAGTCATGTTCTTTAGAAATAGGAATAAAAACAAATCCAACAAAGACCTGACACAGATGACAGAGATGAATGTTCCGCTTCTTCAGGTCAAATTACATAAGACTACACAAGCACTGGACTGAGAATCATTGTCAACACAGTGTCTTATAGAGAAATGAATGCAAATTTGAAATTTTTGGTTCAAATCACTCTCATTGTGTACAGAGTTTAGGAGTGTGAGACAAAGAGTGTCCACAGCTATCTGTAAAACATGGTGGAGGCTCGATCATGGCTTGGGGCTGAATTTCAGGCAGTGGTTGGGGAATACAGTGAAATTATAAACACAAAAGTACTGTTAGATTACACACATACTCACACTCATTTATCTTAGTGAAGACATCTCATTGGCATAATGCTTTCCCTAGCCGCTTACCCTGACCCTAACCATCAAAAATGAATGCCTAATCCTAACCATAACCTAATTGTTACCCTGACACTAAAACCACATTTTTACATTTTTATGTCCTCACAAAGATGTCTAAACATGCACACACACACACACACACACCTTGATAAAGTGGAACAAAAGGCAACAACCATCAAAAGAAAAGCCTTTGAATGTCCTTCAGGAATCCTGGACAAGTATTCCTGAAAACTGCTTAAAGAAATGTCAAGGAAGCTTTTTAAGCTTCAAGCTTCGAAAAAAAATAAGTTTCTGTTTAAAAAGGGATTAAATTCAAGAAGAAAGCTTTACTGCTACATCAGTCAAACAAAGCATGTCAAACTAAAATATTCTGAAAAGGAAAGAAACGGTAAATAATCAACTAAATAAAACATCTCTGCTGACAGAAGGCACTAGCTAATCACTCTTAGCTCGAAAAACATCACGAGACCCGTACACCACTACACAATGCTTTGCAGGCTGGAAACTACTCACTACGAGTCCAGAGACACGTATCTAAGCTCACCACAGTACTGAAGCTGGCCCACCTGAGAGACTCAGCAGCTCTTCACCAGTTTTTTGTCCTGCACAGAAACTAATTGCTAAGTAGAGCTAGCTGAGCACTGGTTCCTCAGGAGAAGGACTCTGGACAGAAGGGAAACAGTGCACAACCACACAACACATAAAAGGCCTGCTAGGGCCACAGCATTTCTTAAAATTATACAAACTCTGTTTTTGCCTGTTTACTGTATTTGTACACTGTACTGTACCTCAGTTTACCTCTCCCCATATTTCAATAAAGGGATGGTTCAAGACTTTTGAACAGGACTGTATTTTGGTGTCATCTAAAGCTGGACCAAGTTCCATCCTTTCACTTTTGGAGAAATTTCTGTTGGTCAACCACTCATCTTGGCTTGTATTTCTTTCATTTGAATGTGACTATGAAGTCCAAATTCTTCAGTGTCCAAACTCTTCCTGTTTTTTAACCCTTTCCAGTCTGATAAGCGTCAAGTGCTCTCTTCTCGAATGCAGACAGAACACACCAAGAGTTTTAACCAATCAATTAACCAGGAGAATGATTTAAAAAGCAAATCCTGCTAAAATGTTTGTCCGCTCATCTCCAACAGTTTACTAGGATAGTGAAAAAGTCATTGCCATCTAAATATTCTTTATTAACAGAGTCAGAAAATGTTTTTAATAAAACTACATCAGATTGAAAAATGATCATACTGGTCACATTTGTCAAATGGTGACAGCACAATTAATGTGATTCCTAACAGATCCGCTCTTGCAGTACAAATGCCTTTCACGGGAGCTAAAGGACGATTAACCTTTCTTGATTACATTGTTACTATTAGGTTAAGATTTTGGTACTGGTTTAATAGTGACTCAATCCCTTGCTCTTACAAAATTAAAATAATCACCAGTATAGCTAATATGTATTGCACTACCTCTGAAATCTTCTCAGAGGCATTTATGAACTTGTATTCACATACACACACACAAATACACACAGAGACACAAATACAAGCAGAGATAGGGTAATCGTGTAAAGAACTTGAAAACATTTCTTGAAAAGTTCAAATCCTGCCTTAGGTTCACACTTCAGTCTAACTGGGCGATCATGACTTAAGTGGGTGGATGTGCCGTGTTATTGCAAATGCAGCCTTCGCCTCTAGTTACAATGTCAAGGTGTGGGAGCAGGGAGTTTTTAGACTGTTAGACAATCCAGAAAATGCTTCATTAGCAGCATACTGAGACCCTTAAGGCATATTGAAGCTCTCTTCTCCTTGGAGTGCAGCTTGCACAGACTCTAATACCAATCCATTACATTAGTAAAAACCAACAACTTAGCACAGTATACTATAAATAAAAGCAATCATATCATTTGGGAAATTTCTGCCAGCAATATCCTGATATGAGAATAATTTTTTTAACAGCAGCTTGGGCTAAGGTGATCTGATTTGAATAATGCTTAGTCAGCAATCACTGCCTCTTTATTGTCAGGCATTTATGTTGCGAGATGGGCTTGGTCTTGACGACTGAACATTGCTTAACATTATCCCTGAGGCGCGGGGTCAATCAATACAGCCGGACCTGTCCTTTAGGAAAATGCAGATATGTGTAGAATCAATACTCCTGTGTCAACACCTCTCATTTCAATCAGGGGGGTTGAGATATGACACCATAGCAGCTCTCCTGGGAATAACACTGTATATTGTGATGAATCTAAATGGGTTCCTCTCACATCTTTGCATCTGTTCTGCTGTCTCCTCACCTAATTTCCTGTAAAGTTCTGGAGCTGTCCTCTGCTCTTCTACATTTTGAATTTCAAAATCCATGATATCATTAATCAAATTGTCCAAACTGTCGTGTGTTTTTACAGCCAACAAGTCTGCCCCTTCTCAAGACCAGACAAAGTCAGATGCCTACTGCACTTGTCCTCATGTTAGTTACTCTTTCTGAGCATAAGCCCAAATTTCTTTCTGTCTAAAGTGCTCTGCTGTGCTATACTGCAAATTTTGGTATTGATCCAATACCAAATAAATATAGTATTTTACTAGTATTGCCCATTCCATTACCAATACTTTTAACCTATAACCTGAGGTAGCTTATGTTGGGGAGAGCAGTGTCATGATTTATGAGATGAATCATGATTCAATTAGGAACACATTTTCATTACTGCTAAATCCCTGTGATTAATGCAGTGATTTGTTGACACAATAAAACACATCTTTTCAGCTTTTTATGTATTTTGAAACTGGGTTTCTTGGAGACCTGGAATGTAAATGTGCATGTCTCTAAAACACTGAGTCAGTGCTATAGGCTACATGTGCTATATGTTATATTTTCTTCATTCCCAAAAGGGTCATTTATTTAACACAATTTAGTGGCCTGCATACTAAACTTAGAGGATAGAAAAAAGTATTATTCACGGTAATATCGATCCGATACCTATACCAGCGTTGATATCAATTCTATCGATATTTGGATCGATACGCCCACCTCTCCTAAAGGCCGGACGGAGGAGTTGTTGATGTTAAGAAATATTCCAAGCTGTCTACAATCTCACTATAAAAAAGACAATGGCAAAAAAAGATGTCTGAAGTGGCAAAGCTTTGTAGATTAGTCCTTCAGTTGAGAAATCAAAGATGAAGTAGAAGGTAAGCTAATGGCCACTAGCTTACCTACTAAGCTAGCAGATGTTGATTTTGTTCATATCACCCGTGGCATTTTGTTGTGTATTTAAGCAGACTCTTTGTGAAAGAAGTTAAACTTTTTGATCCATGTGATCACAGTGCTTCCATTTTTACGCTAGGGCTGTCGTGTCATCATAAGCTATGCCGTGGCATATCTGTGGTGTTACAGCTTTGTCCCGAGGCTTTACCATAGTCTAAATCTGTGTCTTCAACTGAGATTTCTGTCCATCTAAACCTAGGGCTTTTACTTTTTAACCCAAATATTAAGGACGCCTGTTTGCCTGAAATGAATGTGTTGTATCTCCTGAGCATTAACTTCTCACCCCTCTTAGCCAAGATTTGTGTCTGCATAAGTCAGAGTTTTCTGTCTGAGCCATGCTTGAAAATGCAATGCTATCTGAGCTTAGCTTGAACCTGTTTCCCTGTGTAAATCTGAATCATTTTGAGCTTCCCAAGTCTGAGCTCGCTTGTTGCAGTTTGCCTATTTGTTCTAAAACTATATATCTGAGCCCAAACCCAACTGAATCTGACTGTCCCCCTCTATCTTTGAAAGTATAATAGAGCTTTAGTAAAGCTTTATTTTGATTGACTGGCAAACAGAGCAGCACAGACCCAATCATCATCTGTAGTGAACCAATATTATTTTATTGATGCTAATTCTAACTCAAAAATGTCTGAGCTGTGGGACTGTCAGAGCAAATCAGTCTTCTTTCACTATGTACCAGATGCTTTTGTTTTAATGTGATGGAAATGTCCCCACAACGACAGAAAAATCGTTAGTATTAGCATATTGCTAACTAATGTGTTGACTAATCTGTTAACATTACCATAAGCTTGATTGCATGTCCACAGAGCTGTGTCACAATTGTAATGCTAGGGGACAAAAAGACATTGTGGAAACTTTAAGACCAATGTGAAGTTTGTCAACAAGGACTGAGTGGCTGCTTGGCTTTTGTGCTTCATTGCAAGTTCAACTGGTTGCCAGTCAGCCCTTCACACCTGTTTACCGAAGTCATACTCTATACTCACATATGCATTATTCTAATACAGCTGAATCCCCATAAGCTGTTCTTATTTACATATTTTTCTCTTTCTGTTGTCAGATGACTTTGAAATAGGGACTCAAACATAGCCAATTAAGACTGTGTTGTTAACCAGCCGTCACTTCTGAGCCATTTTCAAGCTGCTGCTCTGCACTGCTAAAATCCTGACTTTATAATCACAACACTGTCTGACAATCAGCATACACACAAGTTAATTACAGTGGCTGTGCTGCGATTTTGTCATATTTACATATAAAATGATCACTCAGAGAGAAAGTTAGGAGGCACAGAATGTCACATTCATGCGTACCCTGCAGTCAACACCATAAACACTACTAAGCTGCTTCTCCTACTCGGTTGGTGCTAGATTGGATAACCCCGAGGAATGCTCAGTTCTGATTGGTTATAACAATGTTAGCTGTGTCTGACTAAACACTGTCCCAACCATCTGGCAGGTACAAACTCATCACAGAACACCCAAAATACTTCCACTGCTAGAAAAGTAGAAATCCGAGCAAAAGCAAATGTCCTCACCAATTTATACATCAAAGTCTTTGTTCTCTTAGACTGACTGTCTAACACTCTGGGTGTTTTTTTTTTCCTTTGTTTTGAATAATCCTCTGATATCGCAAAGTGTTCCAACCAAAACTCTGATTTTGCTTATATTTCTGAATTTTACATTGATTATATTTTGGTTTTCAAATACTTCTCACGTATATGCTACTAAATATCTGCAGGGGCATAGAATGGCATGGGTCCCCATAAACAAATATCACTGGTCGTTGGACTAGATTACTGTTAAGCTATTCAACGCCATTGGATAAGAGCATTATCTGTCCTATGTCCATGTCCAAATCTACGTATATATTCTGCAAGATTATCATAAAGTTACTCAATGGCTTAAATAAATTAATCAATAATTATGATCCAGTAATATACTTTATACTAAATACCCCCAAAACAGCCATTCTGTACAATGTAGTTTTACTTTAGGGATTTTTTTTTCTTTTCATGTGTAGATTTATGAATTTTACCTAAGTAAAGAGACTAAATAGCTGTTTTACCACTTTGTAAAAAAAAAACAAACTACAAAACAACTTTCAGGCTCATCTGCGAGTCACTTTTTATGTAATATTTTCAGTATGAGGACACAATGAGGTAGATGAGCTTGCAAATTGTGCCCAATATTTGTTATACCAATTTTTTACACTGAATTTATTTCTGATCAAATTTTTATTTCTCTACTTGCCTTGTTCTTGTCCATCCCTACTGACAGCCTACTGCATGCCCCTACATTTCACTGAAAATGGCTGTACTTCTTGTCATTTACATTGCAACTCTTTTTGTATATAGAGAGAGACAGATACATGTATAGAACTAGAACTGTAATCCTTGTAAAAAATAAATAAATAAATAAAAAAAGCCACCATTTTATGCTTCCAGCTTTTTTTAAAAAAAAGTGTTTTAGCTGCTCTTATGTTCAGTAAATTCAGAGTTTGGGCTGCTGGTTGGACAAAGCACACAGTTATCACTTGAGTTCTGAGGCGATTCTCTGAATTTTCACAAGCCATTCCTTTTAGTTGGCTGCATACGGAGACCTGCTGAGACAATTTGTGCTTTCATTTAGAGGTGTGAAATAACAATTCTGAGTTTTTCTTACTTACTTAAACCACCCTTCAGCAGAAGAGTAGTTTGAAAAACATTTAAGAGGCAGCCAAGTCCACAAGTGACCCATTTAGCTGCTGTGCAACCTTTTCGAAAACTCTGAGCGTCGTCAGTTGCTTGATAGCAACACAACTATTCACAGCATCACAGTAAAACAATGAATCATGCAAATGCAGATAGGCTCTCCAATTGATCTATTCTTGCACCAACCCAGTCCCTCACAGACCTCTTCATGAAAGAGGCATTGGCAGCAGAAGCTCATTTACATTTAGGGCTAGAGAAACTGAAATAACTAGTTTGGAACTGAGCTAAAATTATGAGTTCACAAGTGTTGTACAAAGAGCAATCTGTGGACTATAATGAGGTAAAACATAAAAAAATACACTTTTGGGAATATTCACTGCTAAAAAAAATCAAAGTAACACTTTTTAATTAGAGTACAGCATCAGGTCATTTAAGCTTCTGGGCTAATGATCTGGTCAGTTAAGTAGCAGAGGTTGTTGTTAATCAGTTTCAACTGTTTTGGTGTTCATGTTAACAAAAGTGCATTAGAGGGACAACAATGAGACAATTCCCAAAACAGGAATGGTTTTACACGCGAAGGCCACTGATATTTTCTCCTCCTCAATGTTTCTGACTGGGTTTTTTTCCCACTAGTTTTGCATTTTCGCCAGGGTCAGTGTCACTACTGGCAGCATGAGGCGAAACATGGACCCTACATAGGTTGCACATAGTCCAACTCTTCCAGGATGGAGGAGACAAGCGGTTACTCTACTACGTGGAAGGTCCTTCATCTGTCAGCAGGACTGGTAAACAGGATGAGCACTGCCAGAGTTACAAAATGACCTCCAGCACATCACTGGAGGGAATGTCTCTGACCGAACAATCAGAAACAGACTTCCTGAGGGTGCCCTTCCTTTTCCTCTAGTGGGCTCTGTGCTCACTGCCTGCCACCGTGGAGCCCAATTGCCATTTGCCATGGAATACCAGAATTGGCAGTGGATCCTGGGTTTCTCCTGGCGCATGGTAATGCTCAGCCTCATGTTGCAAGAGTATGCAAGCCGTTCCCGTAGTATGAAGAAATTTATACCATTGACTGGCCCCCATTCTTGCCTGACCTAAATCCAATAGAACACCTCTGGGACATTATGTTTTGGTCCATTTGCGGCCAGGTTTCACCTCAGGCTGTCCTGGAGCTTAGTGATGTCCTGATCTGAGAGGAGATCGCCCAGGACAGCATCCGTCGTCTCGTTATGAGCCCCAACATTGTCAGGCATGCGTACAAGCACGTGGGGGCCAAAGAAACTGAGTACCATTTTGAGATACTGCAATGGAGTTTTTGCAAAATGGACCAGTCTGCCACATCATTTCTTTCACTTTGTGTGGGTGTCTTTGAATTCAGCCCTCTGTAGTTTGATCATTTTCATTTTGATCAAACGATTTGGCATCCTTTCATTCCCAACTCGATATCCAGCATCATTGTTTTCCCCAACGAGATCTGATGTGTTTTCAAAGCATCCCTTTAATTTTTTTTGAGCAGAGTACAGTACAAATGAGGACCACAGTCTGAAGACTTGCCTTTGGTACATGTGTGCTGTCAGGGTCTTCAGCACTGATATGAAAGGGACATGTGCTGAGAATGTAATTCTTGGGCATCCTCAGACACACCTCCTGGTTTTCCTTTTTCCTGTAATTTCAGATCAGTGAAGTTCAAGAAGAGCTGGCAGATAAGTGCCTGCACTCCACAATGAGGCTCATTCTGTTTTTCATCTCTACTGAGCGGAAAACAGAACGAGCCTCATTGGTGGATTGTGTGAGCCCCATACTTTCCTCTTTCAGGTTCACTCAGCGTTTAAACGTGTTTTGCTTTGAGCTGACCAACCATTGTAAGGGGTCAATACCTTTTTTTAGTCTCAGTCTCGGTTTCCTGCTCGACTCATATGATGCTTCAGTGGACACATCTGAGAGAAACAGCAGTGGAAGACCTGACACAAGCATCTGCTATATGTGTGTGTGTGTGTATGTGTGTGTGTGTGTGTGTGTGTGTGTGTGTGTGTGTGTATTTGACATTGTCTGTGTATCTTGTGATTTCAGGTAAAAAAAGAAAAAGTTCAGAGAAGAACAGAAGGCAATTGTCAGTATCACTCCTCACAGTCAAGGTCAATAAACAGAAGAAAATGTAATGCAGAGTGTGACATGCATACGGAAAGTCACACAGATAGCAGTGTTCTGTATTCTGCACATCTGGGTGCAAATAGCTTGCAGCGCAACCAAACAACTGCAGCAGTCAAGCTGGTGAAACAGGACCAGACATCGATATTCAGGAAAATGTAAATGGCAGAGGAAAACTCCAGTAATGATGCACTGCAAGCGTGGACCTTAATTAGCGTGACTGCATTTGTTGTTGATAACATCATATCAAGTGTGTAACCTGCTGCTGTTCCCCTAAGATGCACATCACAGCATATCTCGCCTCCCATCCTATTCTCATTTCGTGTATTTAATTTTTTTTTTTTTTTTTTTTTCCCTTGGATTTTTTTTTTTTTTTTAATTTTTTTATTTTTTATAATATTTTTTTTTTCTTTAAAAAA